>MCJB01050463.1:0-82015 GCA_002018475.1 Nicotiana obtusifolia
AGGGCCCGGCCCGCTAGGCCCGCCAGGCCCGCCAGGCCCGCGGTCCCGGGGCGGTCCCGGGCCAGGCCCACCGTGGGCCACAGCCTTACCCTAAATCAATTTCTGTCATTAAATAAATTATAACATCTCGAGCGATAAAATAATATCAAGTGTAATCAGGCTCCGAGTATTATCACACACGATTTATGCCGAGGTCGTACGGCCCAATAAAAAAATGTACTATGTGCACAGTCGAGGGTCGAATGGCACGAACCATAGATGCATCTATTATACTGCCGAGGCGAACGGCCTGCTCCCATGAGAATAGAGAAGTTTACCTTGCTCGCAGAAGTACTTGCGATGGGAGAGGACATGGATTTCTCAGAAATACTAAATATTCATAAATTCTTCCCCAAAATAAGAATTCTATATTGGAAATTTTCAACTTAAAAATCTCTAGTCTCAGCTCTATTCAAGATAATTAATATGCATAAAAAATACGACAGTACAAGTAAAGCATGATGTAAATCTAAGAATACCCGGACATCTCATGAAATATAGCTACGCACAGACTCTCTGTAACGACCCGGCTGGTCGTTTTGAGAGTATTAACCCCGAAACCGTATTTATCGCTCCCTCTATTTCATTATGTGGTTATGTGATTTGCTGGGAGGTTTGGTTTTTGGATTTGGAGTGAAATGGGACAATAGTCCCTAAAATAAAAGTTTAAGTCGTAGGAATTGACCGTAGTTTGATTTGCATGAAGACTACTCCGGGATGGAGTTTCGATGGTCCCAATAGCTCCGCAGGGTGATTTTGGTATGAGGAGTGTGTCCGGATGTTGATTTGGAGGTTCGTAGGTCATTTTGGCGTCAATTGACGGAAGTTAGAAGTTGGATGATTTTTGGAGAGTTTGATTGGGAGTGGACGTTTTGCTATCGGGGTCGGATTTTGATTCCGTAAGGTGGAGTAGGTCCATAATGTCAATTGTGACTTGTGTGCAAAATTTGAGGTCAATCGGAGTTAATTTATCGAATGTAGAAGTTAGAAGTTCTAAAGTTCATTAGGCTTGAATCAATGTGTAATTCGTGTTTTAACGTCGTTTGATGTGATTTGAAGGCTCGACTAAGTTCGTATGATGTTTTAAGACTTGTTGGTATATTTGGATGGGGTCCCGGTAGCCCCGGGAGCCCCGGGTGCGATTCGGATCGAATCCGAAACAAATTTTGGATTTGTGCAAGTGCTGAAGCTCCCAGCTTCTGGTGTCATCACACCTGCGGTAGGGTTGGCCGCAGGTGCAGACTCGCATTTGCGAGCAATCGAGTGCATGAGCAGAAATGGGTATTCCAGGCAGGACTCGTAGGTTACGGAACAGTTTCCACAGAAGCGGCTTCGCTTCTGCAAGCGACTAGGTCGCAAGTGCGACACGTTTTGCCGCAGACGCGAACGCCCAGGTGCGGCCGTATTCTCACAGAAGCGGACCTAGGGGACTTAAGTGAAGTCCGCACCAGCGATGGAAATTCCGTAGGTGCGGAGCCACAGATGCGGCTGAGGGTTCGCAGATGCGGAATCGGTGGGAAGAAAAGGCCTAAGTTCGAGAATTTGATTTCATTATCCATTTTTGGACCTAGAGATCACGACCCAAAATTCACTATAGGTCGTGATGGCGTCTAACACCACCGTCAGGCAAGCCAATGGTGATTGATCCACTTAATTACTTATTCTTTTTACTTCTGAAATCATAATTTCCATTAGTTAAATAGTATAAAATAGAATTTACAGGGTAAAATAATAATATTACGTGAACTACAATAATGAACACCAGTAGGAACCCCCAAAACTCGATGTCACAAGTGCATGAGCATTTTTCTAAGGAGTACAATAATAACAATACAACATCTGTCCAGAATGTAAATAGACAGGATAAAATACATAGTACGACGGAGACTCGGTGGCTACGATGCGTAGCCTGGAATGCAGCTCACATAAAGTCCCCTCAACAGGTGTGCCTATGCGCCAAGATGATCACCAAATGACCTGTCAGATCTTGCACATTTAGTGCATAAGTGCAGTATGGGTACGTAAATCAATGCGTATCCAGGAAATATCTAGCCTAACCCCGGAGAAGTAGTGACGAGGAGTCGACATCTACCCTTGCTAGAGGTCCAAATAATAATATGATAAATCATAAGCAGATATAAAGCACACAACAATAATAGGGTAAAGTTGTAAGTTACATAATCTTCCAAATATTCCCTTTAAGGTATGAATTTCTCACTCTTGTATTCTATCTTAATAGCTCCGAAAATGTCAAGTGCTAATATCAAATAAAAAAGGGATACCATATAAAATACCGGGCGTCTGTGGGAAGGTTATCTCGTGAATATTCAGAATACTAGCGATATAACGCATGATTCTGCCAAGGTCGTTCGGCCCGATCCAGAATAATGTGAAAAACACTGCCGAGGGTCGTGCGGCACGAACAAGAGATGCATCTATATACTGTCGAGGCGTTCGGCCCTCTCCACAAGAAAGGAAGGAAGTTACCAAATTACGAGACACGTGTTTAAAATACAGTACATGAGCACAAAATGAATATAATCTTTACCGTTTCTTAAATAAGTCGCCCACTACTCAAAGTGTTAAGGATCGGCCTAGCTTACATATGTTTATTTCTAAATCAAATTCAGTTATAACTTTAATTAATTAAGCCAGCAGAACGAGTTCAAATAATTCAATTATTACATGATAAGTTCCTAAATCTACCCGGACATAAACATGCTTTAACTACGTACAGACTCTCATCACCTCGTGCGTACGTAGCACCCACAACTAGTAGCACATAACAATAAATATCACCTAGGGGGTAGTTTCCCCCTCACAAGGTTAGACAGGAGACTTACCTCGCTTCGAAGTTCCAAAACCGGCTCCAACACCTCTCAAACACCTCAAATCGAAGCCAAACGTCTCGAAACTAGTCAAACCACATGTAATTCAATCAAAATTGTCACGACCCAAAATTCACTCTAGGTCGTGATGGCACCTAACGCCGCCGTTAGGCAAACCAACGTTGATTTATTAATTTTTTTATTCATACACTTTATTACTTGAAATTACTAATTCCCAATAATTTAATGGTATAAAATAAAATTTACAGAGTAAATGATGATAATTACGTGATCTATGATAACAACAACCAGAATGAACTCCCAAAATCCGGTGTCACAAGTGCATGAGCATTTTCTAAGAAGTACAATAGTAATACAACATTTGTCTAGAATGTAAATAAGACAGGATAAAATACATAGTACAATAGGGACTCGGTGTGCTGCGATGCATAGTCTGGATTGCAGCTCACATAAAGTGTCCTCAACAAGTGCGCCTACGCGCCAAGATGATCACCAAGGGACCTATCAGATCCTGCACATTTAGTGCAGAAGTGCAGCATGAGTACGTAAATCAATGCGTACCCAGTAAGTATCTAGCCTAACCCCGGAGAAGTAGTGACGAGGGGTCGACATCGACACTTACTAGAGGTCCAAATGAATAAATAATATGATAATTTCTAACAAATATGAATTGCACAACAATAGAGGAGTAAATCTGTAATATCATAATATTCCAATCATCCCTTTTTAAGCATAAATCTCTCAGTCTTGTATTCTACCTCAATACCTCAGAAAGTGCCAAGTGTCAATATCATGTCAATAAGAAGTACCGTAAAATGTCGAGCATCAGTGGAAGGTTTATCTTGTGAATATTCGAACAACTAGTGACAAATGCACGATTCTGCCAAGGTCGTTCGGCCCGATCCAGAATAATGTGTACATGCTGAGGGTCGAGCGGCACGAACCATAGATGCATCTATATACTGCCAGGCGTTCGACCTGCTCCACAAGAAAGGAACGAACAAGATACGTGTTTTCAATATAGCACATGAGCACAAAATGAATATAACTTTTACCGTTTCTCAATTTCCTTGCTAACAACTCAAGTGATAGGGCTGTGCCTAAGATATATTAAATTTCTAAATCAAGTTAAATCATATTTTCAATTAATTAAGTCAACAAAATAAGTTCAAGTAATTTAAATATTGCATGATAAAATCCTAGGTGTACCCGGATATAAACATGCTTTAGCTATGTACAGACTCTCGTCACCTTGTGCGTATGTAGCACCCACAACTAGTAGCACATAATAATTAATATCACCTAGGGACGTAGTTTTCCCCTCACAGGGTTAGACAAGAGTCTTACCTCGCTTTGAAGTTTCATAACCGGCTCCAACGCCTCTCTAAAACCTCAACTCCAAGCCAAACATTCCGAACCTAGTCAAACCATATGCAAACCAATGAAAATATACTCTAATACTCAAAATAAATCAATTTCATAACAATCCCCAACTACGCTCGAAAAGTTAATAAAGTCAACCCTCGAGCTCACGTGCCCGGATTCCAAAATATTCGAAAATAAACTTTACCCATAACATTACAAAATCAAATATATAATTTATTCCCAATTCCATGTCCAATTTTGTGATCGAATCCCAAAATTACCAAATTTTAGGTTTTCTTCAAAATCCCAAATTTCTACCAATTTTCATGTTTAAATACATATGTAACTCATGTATTTAACTCACAATAGGTGGGAATAACTTACCTTTTGATGTTGATGGAATCACTCCGCAAATGCTCTTAAAAAATCGCCTAAGACCAAGTAGGAAATGAGAGAAATGAGCTAAGTCCCGAAAAAAAAAGTCACTTGCATAGGTCGCAGATGTCGCATTTGCGACATCTTGTTCGCAAATGCGATAGTCACAATTGCGACAAAAGCATCGCAAATGCGAAGCAGAGCCATCCCTGCCAAGGTCGCATTTGCGACCAAAATCTTCACAATTGCGAAGAGGGCAGTTTCGCAAAAGCGACCAAAATGTTCGCAAATGCGAACTCCTCAGTATTTTCCCATACCCGCAAATGCGAATCCCTCCTCGCAAATGCGAGGATCAGAAATGCGAATTAAACCTCGCATTTGCGAGACCTGCAGCCCAGACTAGAAACCAACAGAACTGAAGTTCTTCAATACTCCAAACGCGCTCGAAAACTCACCCGAGCCCCCGGCTCCACATCAAACATCCACACAAGTCGGGAAACATCATACAAACTCGCTCGCGAGACCGAAACACCAAAATAACATTTAAAAGCATAAATCGGACGCCAAAACGCATGAATCAACTCATGAAACTCAAAAACTTCAAAAAATACTTTCGCGCATCCAATTCCTCTCAAATCACATTCGATTGACCTAAAATTTTGCACACTAAGTCAAATTTGACATTACGGACCTACTCCTACTTTCGGAATCAGAAATCCGAACCCGATATCAAAAAGTCCACTCCCAATCAAACTCCCCTAAAACCTTCAAATTTCCAACTTTCGCCAAATGACCCCGAAATGACCTACGGACCTCCAAATCCACATCTGGACGCGCTCCTAAGATCAGAATCAGCATACAGTGCTATTCTCATGCTCGAAATCCAAAATGGATATCGATAACATTAAAATACACTTCAACCCAAATTTATGAAATTCTTCCAAAATGCCAACTTTCCATAATAGGCGCCTAAATGCCCCCAGGTGACCCGATACTCAACCCGAACATACGCCCAAGTCCTAAATCACCCTACGAACCTATTGGAACCTTCAAATCCCGATTCCGAGGTCGTTTGCTCAAAGGTCAAACCTTAGTCAATTCTTCCGACTTAAAGCTTCTGAATTTAGAATTTTCTCATCCGAATCAACTCCGGACTTCCCGAAATTCAATTCTGACCATGTACAAGTCATAATACATGAAATGAAGCTACTCAAGGTCCAAACTACCGAACAACACGCTAGAGCTTAAAACGACCGGTCGAGTTGTTACATTCTCCCCCACTTAAGCATACGTTCGTCCTCGAACGTGCTAAGGACTGCTCTAGAGTTGTCCAAAACCACTGTTTGGCATCTCTTGCACCTACCCGTGCCGCCATAACCCAGTTGAGCATATTAGCTTGAACCAAACTGAAGATTCTCCCTTTTTATTTAGTCAATAAGCCTTAGAACTGAATTCCAACCTCCGAATTTCCCCTACAAGACCTGATTCTAGCATTCGAACACCATATCAATCACTACACACAGTACCAAAACATGATCGTATACCTTTGCTGAATTCGCACCATGTGCCGCACACATGACCATAATAACATCTTCTGACAACAATTACTGCAATTCCACGAATCCGATGCCCACAACATACCTCATGACGCATATAAGTCATGTTCCAACTCTTGCAATACCGCCACGATGGAAGAGGTGTGTAGAAACTAATAACCACTTGCCTAATCAACAATTCATGGAGTCTCTCCTCCTGACAAGCACCATCACCTCATTTTGAACTGAATAGCGATGTTTGCTCTTTAATATACCCTTCATAACTCCGATCGCATTGATCCTAGGTTCAATAACCTCGTCTTACCCAGTACAAGTTGTTCCGGCGATAGCAATCTCAAACACTGCCAAAATCTCATATAACACCAACAATGCGCCAACAACCTACAAACTATAATATAACTCATAAGGAAGAACCTGATAGGGAATTACCCTGCCCGCGTAACGAATAAAACGGCTGAATAGGTTCTATGAATCTACCTCAGGGATGAAAACAAGGCACACAATATGAGTCTAAGGAACTATGCTCAGCATCTCGCTGTTGAGCTGTGCAACCCGATCCAATGTGACATTGTTGCGGCACACAACCCGATCCAATGTGACACCGCTACAGCGTGTAACCCGATCCGCAGAACATACCTGTGGTGGTGTGCCACCCGATCCAAACCATATACCCATGGCGGCGTGCCACTCGATCTAAATGATATACCCGTGGCGGCGTGCCACCCGATCCAAATGATATATACATAGCGAAGTGCTACCTGATCCGCACATAAGAATCAAAGAAAACACACGTCGAGCCGTAATGCTTATACTTATGAAATATCCAAATATTAACCACAAGCACGCCAAGTGCATAATACAAATCATGGGGAGATGGGTAGCGCCATACGCTGTGAAAATCAAGCACAACTAAGGTGCGAAATATGATTAGTATCACGAGAGCCATCCTGCTCACATAACACCACGGCTACGTGGGACCTCAACACATGTGCGAATAATCAAGCCGTCTCACAACCCACATGGCACAATAGAGTGTTACATGAAATAGTTGACGACGAAAATATCATCCAATGCCCGAAGGCTCCTCCATAAGAAATGCTATGCTGAATGAACACACCCGGCCTGGTGTAGAGCACACATCCACATTTAGACCCTTTGACGGACCTCAAGCCAATTCTGATCGTATCGTACTGGGATAATAATCTCTCAAGGATCCACAATAACCCCTTTTCCATGACACATAAGAACAACCATCAAATCCGAAACAAACTCACACAGTCCACATTCTCCATAATCTCCATACTTGGTTTCAATCTTTAACAGTCAAGTGACTAACATGCTACACTTATACATATTTCTCCGTGGAATACGCCCCCATGAACTTCCGCTTAGGTAGCAAAGTCCGCACATCCATACCACCAACCGCTCTAATTCTTTAAAGCGAATAAAAAATCTGCAAGTCAATACACAAAGCCTCTTCCCCAGAACACCATCCTCAGGTGACACTAAAGAAAATGCCAGCCTACTCTGAACATTTGAATTCTCCCCTGCTTATCCGAGCTCGTGACATTCTATCAACACCAGACCTTGACCGTGACCTTCAACTTCCAGTTCCTATGCCGCTCACTGCACCCATCATGCCGCTACGCGATAATACATGTATTCACCATAACCCTTGAACTACTAGTGGAATAAGCACTTTATTGGCTAGAAACCTTTCACTTACTTCGTTTCAACAGAACCAGTGCAACACACAACTGAATTCTCAAACTGTAGAAAATACAAACCTCAAGTCGTGATCTAAACCGCCATAACTCTTCCAGAATCTATTTACACAACAAATCCATTCGAATCAAATACCTCTCAAATCAACCAAATTGTGGTGGCGCTCAAGCCCAATTGTAAAACCACAAACTACATGTATAACTTCACGCTGAAGAAACTGATCCTGCCACAATCCTGCTGATTCGACCGTTACTAACCGACCCAACTTCTTTCAATTTATTCTTGACTTGCCTTAGAAATAATAATAGCTCCATTTCAAATATAGCGAACTCAATCCGCACTCATCCAGAGTGACCCGTATCACGAGACCACATCGTCTCATTACTCATGAATCATCTCATATTCTCCTTACGCACACAATAGCATCTCCAACCAGTACACCCATTTTTCAAGACTTTCCGTGAATTCGAAGCTATTTCTTTCTTTCCTCCACTACTGTACTGCATACTTACTGATAACATAGAACCTTCCAAGTCCTTAGGCACTACTCTCAAATTCTTGGACCCACTAGGACCACTGTTGAGAGTCACCTACTCTGACTTAGCCCCGAATATAAACCAAACTCTAGTGCCCTGCTAGTACGTGAACACCCTATCAAGGAAGCACCCGACTGAATTCCTTTCCTTGTACATAACCCCCACAAGACGCATAAACTCTGAGTCTTCCCAAAATCTGAACATGAATCAATAAGGCCAAATATAGCACACATTCCTCAAATCCTTTGCTTGAATTACCACTAATGTTTTCTTTCCTTAGTCATATTAACTCACCAACACACCGATAACTAGAAACCGCACAAGTAGACAACCACGCGATCCAATCGTAGACGGTGGGGCTCCCCCACTTAGCTTGAAGCTACAAATACATAACCCTGGAACCTCCCATGATTCCTCCTTCCCAATTACCATGATCTCGCACAACTAACCTGCCAAATTTCTCGAAATCTTTCTGTTAAACATTTCATGAACATTCTAAATCATTAGCCACGATCACATATTCGATCTCTTACCTCTTCGTAGAAGCTCATCAACATCATACAACTGCTAACCTGCTCACAGGAGATAACCCCCTGTGGAAATTCTATGCTGACATCTTCCAATGACGTTGCACTAGGTACAATTACTACGAAATCAGTAAACCCTCCTGAGCCCGTGCTTATTTACTAGCTGTACAAGTTCGTTCACTCCCCATTGACATCAACTACAAGTGTGACAATACATTCCAACCCGAAGTCATGTTGCATCCCAACGATAATCAAGTTTTTCACACCCCTCCTTATTTCTAGCAAACTCCTTTCTGCCACATCCAATATTCCTCAGTGCAGTAGCCAACATTCCAAATTAAGTCCGTAGACCTAGTCACTGTCCACCATGATTCCCAAATCACTCTAAACTTTTCTCAAGTCATGTGGCTATCCTATCACAGAATCCACATGCTACTCTGTCACTCCCACTTCGGTTAAACCATCTCCTTTAAGCAACTTCTCGACCTTTGTTTTTCATACTTGACCGCAAGACACCTCCCACATGTCCTTCCTCAACCTTCGCTGCCCAATTGTTGCCTTAAATCAAAATCCATCTCTGTAGCACTTGAACTAATGAATCGATACCAACTTTGAACCTCCTAGAGGATCATCTTTTTCGAGCCATTAGCATTTGAAATACCGATTCGATTCTAAACCGTGACACACAGCTATCTCTGACATCCGCTCCTCAGGCACCATTTCACAACACCCTGCCTTGAAGGCAGATTGAAGAAGACTATAACACCGAAGAACCTTAATATATTCCAGCATGGACAGGGACACCGCATCACAGATGAAAATTCCACTACGCTCGAAAATACCAAATCTCGTTACTCCATCAACCCAAACTTGGACATTCATAGTCCGATTGCCTTTCCTTTGCTGGAATTAAACGCTGAGCCTCCACCGAAAAATCCTCCTCCCAAGTCATTCACTGTCTTGACACATAAACAAGCACCCTACCATTACACCAACACTGTGCGATAACAACGTCTGAACATCATAGCAATCTGCGTGTAGCCTCGAAACCATGAAAAATATAGCTATTGAGCTGAAATGACAGAACCTCCTTCCACAAGAAAACGATAATAACTTGCTCGAATGCACAGGGAGAAACATCCTGGTCCATGTCTGTAGTACCACTGCAACTCCTCGATGCCCAATCAACACGAGTGCTCAACATCATATAAGAATGAGTAGGAAGGAAATAAAGGCATAAGCCTCAAAGGAATAAAATCGCATGAAGGGGAATCAATAAGGGAAGTGCTCCTAATAGCCCTATAGCCTCTCGAAGATAAGTACAAACGTCTCCGAACCAATCCGCAAGATTCTACTAGACTCGCTCATGACTTGTGAGACCTACATGAACCTAATGCTCTGATACCAAGCTGTCACAATCCAAAATTCACTATTGGTCGTGATAGCACCTAACGCCGCCATTAGGCAAGCCAATGTTGATTTATCAATTTTCTTTTGTTCATACACTTTATTAATTGGATTACTAATTCCTAATAATTTAACGGTATAAAATAGAATTTACAAAGTAAATGATGATAATTATATGATCTATGATAACAACAACTATAATGAACTCCCAAAACCCGGTGTCAAAAATGCATGAGCATTTTCTAAGAAGTACAACAGTAATACAACATCTGCCTAGAATGTAAATAAGACAGGATAAAATACATACTACAATGGGGACTCGATGTGCTACGATGCGTAGTCAGATTGCAGCTCATGTAAAGTTTTCTCAACAGGTGCAGCTACGCGCCAAGATGATCACCAAAGGATCTGTCAGATTCTGCACATTTAGTACGGAAGTGCAGCATGAGTACGTAAATCAACGCATACCCAGTAAGTATCAAGTCTATCCCCGGAGAAGTAGTGACGAGAGGTCGACATCGGCACTTACTAGAGGTCCAAATGAATAATAATATGATAATTTCTAACAAATATGAAGTGCAAAACAATAGAGGAGTAAATCTGTAATATCATAATATTCCAATCATCCCTTTTTAAGCATAAATCTCTCTGTCTTGTATTCTACCTCAATACCTCAAAAAGTGCCAAGTGTAAATATCATGTCAATAAGAAGTACCGTAAAATGTCGGGCATCAGTGGAAGGTTTATCTTGTGAATATTTGAACTACTAACGATAACGCACGATTCTGCCAAGGTCGTTCGGCACACTGCCGAGGGTCGAGCGGCACGAACCATAGATGCATCTATATACTGCCGAGGCTTTCGGCCCGAAAGGAAGGAAGTTTTTGAATCACAAGATACGTGTTTACAATATAGCACATGAGCACAAAGTGAATATAACCTTTTACCATTTCTCAATTTCCTTGCCAACAACTCAAGTGAAAGGGCTGGGCCTAATTTCCTCCTCATAGGGTTAGACGAGAGACTTAATCCGCTTCGAAATTCCATAACCGGCTCCAACGTCTCTCTAACACCTCAACTCCAAGCCAAACGTTCCGAAACT
Organism: Nicotiana obtusifolia; assembly: GCA_002018475.1. Lineage (NCBI taxonomy): Eukaryota > Viridiplantae > Streptophyta > Magnoliopsida > Solanales > Solanaceae > Nicotiana > Nicotiana obtusifolia. Next base: position 11,482 of record MCJB01050463.1, read on the forward strand.
AGTCAAACCATGTGCAAACCAATGAAAATATACTCTAATACTCAAAATAATTCAATTCATAACAATCCCCAACTCTGCTCGAAAAGTTAATAAAGTCAACCATCGGGCCCACGTGCCTGGATTCCGAAAATTTTCGAAAATAAACTTTACCCATAACATTACGAACTCAAAAATATAATTTATTCCCAATTCTATGTCCAATTTCGTGGTTGAATCCCAAAATTACCATATTCTAGGTTTTCTTCAAAATCCAAATTTCTACCAATTTTCATGTTTAAATCCATATGTAACTCATGTATTTAACTCAAAATAGGTGGGAATAACTTATCTCTTGATGCTGATGGAATCATCCTGCAAATGCTCTCAAAATATTGCCTAAGACCAAAGTGGGAAAAGAGGGAAATGAGCTAAGTCCCGAAATAAAAAGACTCTTGCACGGGTCGCAGATGTCGCATTTGCGAAATCTTGTTCGCAAATGCAATAGTCGCAATTGCAACAAAATCATCGCAAATGCGAAGCAGAGCTATCCCTGCCAAGGTCGCATTTGCGACCAAAATCTTCACAATTGCGAAGAGGGAAGTTTCGCAAAAGCGACTAAAATGTTCGCAAATGCGAACACCTCAGTATTTTTCCATCCTCGCAAATGCGAATCCCTCCTGCAAAAAGCGAGGTTCGCAAATGCGAATAAAACCTCGTATTGCGAGACCTGCAGCCCAGACCAAAAACCAGCAGAACTGAAGTTCTTCACCACTTAGAACGTGCTCGAAAACTCACCCGAGCCCCGGGGCTCCACATCAAACATCCGCACAAGTCGGAAAACATCATACGAACTCGCTCGCGTGATAGAAGTACCGAAAAAATATTTAAATGCATAAATTGGACTCTAAAATGCATGAATCAACTCATGAAACTCAAAAACTTCAAAAAAATACTTTCGCGCGTTCGATTCCTCTCAAATCACATCCGATTGACCTGAAATTTTGCTTGCAAGTCACATTAGACATTACGGACCTACTCCAACTTTCGAAATCAAATATCCGAACCCGATATCAAAAAGTCCACTCCCGATCAAACTCCCCAAAAACCTTCAAATTTCCAACTTTCGCCAAATGACCCCGAAATGACCTACGGACCTCCAAATCCACATCCGGATGCGTTCCTAAGACTAGAATCACCACACAAAGCTATTCCCAGGCTCAGAATCCCAAACGGACATCGATAACATTAAAATTCACTTCAACCCAAATTTATAAAATTCTTCCAAAATGCCAACTTTCCATAATAGGAACCTAAATGCCCCCGGGCGACTCGATACTCAACCCGAACATTCGCCCAAGTCCGAAATTACCCTACAAACCTATTGGAACCTTCAAATCCCGATTCCGAGGTCATGTGCTCAAACGTCAAACCTTAGTCAATTCTTCCAACTTAAAGCTTCTGTATTTAGAATTTTCACATCCAAATCAACTCCGGACTTCCCGAAATTCAATTATGACCACACGTACAAGTCATAATACATGAAGTGAAGCTACTCAAGGTCTCAAACTCTGAACGACGCGCTAGAGCTCAAATCGACCGGTCGAGTCGTTACAAAAATATACTCCAATGCTTACAATTTAACAATTTATAAAAATTCCCAACTCCGCTCGAAAGTCAATAAAATCAACCCTCGAGCCCACGTGCCTGAATTTCGAAAATTTTCGTAGATAAACTTTACCCATAACACTACGAACACAAATATAGGGTTTATTCCTAATTCCATGTCCAATTTCGTGGTATAAATCCAAAAATACTAAGTTCTAGGTTTTTTACCAAAATCCCAAATTTCTACTAATTTCCATGTTTAAATCCATATACAACCCATGCATTTAACTTGTAATAGGTGGGAATCACTTACCTTGTGTTGCTTGATGAAAATCTCCCCTTGAAGCTTTCCAAAATTGCCCCAACCAAGTGAAAATGAAAAACAAAAGGGCCAAATCCCGTTTTTAAAAGAACATCTCTGCCCAGACGACCTTTCGCTTATGCGATCAGCTTGGCCACTTCTGCGGCAAAATCTACACTTCTGCGAAGTCGTTCCCAACAGCCCCTGCCCGCTTATGTGCTCCAGGCACCGCATCTGCGATCACGCAGGTGCGGGAATTGCTTCACACCTACGGCCTCTGCCCTGATCACCTCCAGTCGCTTCTGCAATCCACTTCCTCACCCCCAGGTGCGGTTCCGCTTCTGCGGACACTTGACTGCATCTGTGGTCTCAGCCTTCCCCCAGCAAAATCTGCTTCTGTGCTAGCCTAGCCGCTTCTGCGGAGTCGCATATGCGGCCCTTTTTCCGCGGGTGCGATTGCACCAGTAATTGGCCAAAACCAGCATTCCTCAACTTTAAATTTCGACTCGATCCAATCTGAAACTCACCCGAGGCCCCGCGGGATCCCGTCCAATCATACCAATAAGTCGCAATACCTCATACAAACTTACCCAAAAGGCTCGCAAAGCCACAAATAACATCAAAATCATGAACCGACGATCAAAATCTCCCTTTCAACTTTCAAGCTTCCAAACGTCGATGAACGCGTCTGATTCATATCAAAACATTCCGGAATGATGCTAAACTTTGCGCACAAGTCATAAATCACAATACGAACCTATTACAAGGCTCGGAATCCAAAATGGACATTGATAACATTAAAATCCACTTCAAGTCAAACTTAAGAAATTCTTAAACTTTCAAAATGCCAACTTCCCATAATAAGCGCCGAAATACTCTCGGACAACTCGATATTCAACTCGAACATACACCCAAGTCCAAAATCTTCACACGAACCTGTTGAAACCTTCAAATCCTGATTCCGAGGTCGTTTACTCAAAAGTCAAATCTTAGCCAATTCTTCCAACTTAAGGCTCCCGAAATTAGAATTTTCTTTCTAAATCAACTCTGAACTTCCCGAAATTCAAATCCGACCACACGTACAAGTTATAATACCCGAAGTGAAGCAACTCAAGGCCTCAACCGCCGAACGACGCGCTAGAGCTCAAAACGACCGGTCAGGTCATTACATTCTCCCCCACTTAAACATACGTTCGTCCTCAAACATGCTACGAACTGTTTCGGAGTTGTCCAAAATCACTGTTTAACACCTCGTGCACCTAACCGTGCCACCACAACCCAGTTGAAGACATTAGCTCGAGTCAGACTAAAGATCCTCCCTTTTATTTAGTTAATAAGCCTTAGAACCAAATTCCAACCTTCGAATTTCTCTACAAGACCTGATTCTAACATACGAACACCGTACCAAATATGATCGTGCACCTATGCTGAAATCACACCATGCACTGCATAAGTCGGTTGCCCATAATAACATCCTTTGACCATAATAGCTGGAATTTCATCGAATCTGATGCCCGCAATACGCCTCATGACTCATATAAGTCATGTTCCAACTCTCGAAATACTACCACAACCGAGAAGATGTGTAGAAACTAATAACCACCTGCCAAATCAATAAATCATGGAGTTTCTCATCTTGCAAGAACCATTACCTCGTTCTGAACTGAATGACAATGTTTACTCTTTAATATACCCTACATAACTCCGATCGCATTGATCTCAGGTCCAATAATCTCGTTTCACCTAGTACAAGCTGCTCGGGCATAAGCCACCTCAAACACTATCTAAGACCTTATGCAGCACCATCAAAGCGCCAACATGCTACCATTCGAATATAACTCATAAGGAAGTACGAACTATGAGAGAGAATTACCCAGCCCTGTGTAACGAATAAAACAACCAATTAGATGCTATGAATCTACCTCAGGGATGAAAAAAAAGACACACCAAATGAGTGTAAGGAACTATGCTCAACATCTCACTGTTGCGGCGTGCAACCCGATCCAAACATGACAATGTTGCAACGTGCAAACTGATCCACATAACATGCTCGTGGTGGCGTGCCACTCGATCCACACATAACAATCACGAAGAAAACACACATCAAGCCGTAACGCTCATACTTACGGAATGCCCGAATATCAGCCACAAGCACGCCCAGTGTATAATACAAATCCAGGGGAGACGGATAGCGCCATACCCTATGAAACCCAAGCACAACTAAGGTGCAATAAATGACCTGCATCTCAAGAGCCATCCTGCTCACATAACACCACAAGCTACACGAGTCCTCAACACGTGTGTGAATAATCAAGCCGTCTCACAACCCACATGGCACAATGGAGATTTTCATGGAATAGCTGACGACGGGAATAACATCCAATGCCCAACTCCTCCTCCGTAAGTAATGCTATGACGAATGAACACGTCCGACCTGACGTAGAGCACATATTCACATTAGACCCACCAGCGGACCTCAAATCGATCCCGATCATACCACATTGGGCCAATAACCTTCCAAAGATCCACAATGGCCCCATGCATGACACATAAGAACAACCATCAAATTCGAAACAAACTCACACGGTCCATAGCCCAAGGAATAGAACGCCTCTCAGGCATAAACTCTTGAATTTGCGATGTTACCATAATCTCCATACTTGGATTTAATATTTAACAATCAAGTGACCAACATGCCGCACTTATACAAATCTCCCCGTGGAGTACGCTCCCACGACCTTCCCCTCAGGTAGCAAAGTACGCACATCCATACCGCCCAACCGTTCTAATTCTGTTAAGCAAATTGAGAATCCGCCAATCAATACAAAAAGCCTCTTACACATAACGCCGTTCTCAGGTGACACTAAAGAAAATGTCAGCTTACTATGAACATCTGAATTTTCCCCTACTCATCCGAGCTCGTGACATTCTTGACAACGCCGAACCGCAGCCTTGATCCTCAATTTTCAAATTCCCATGCCGCTCACTGCACCTATCATGCCGCTACGCGATAATACACGCATTCATCATAACCCTTGAACTACTAGTAGAATAACCACTTCATTGGCTAGAAACCTTTCACTTAGCTCATTTCAGAAGAACCAATGCAACATACAACTGAAATCCCAAACCCCAGAAAATGCAAACCTTGAGTCGTGATCTAAACCGTTATGACTCTTCGCAGATCCATTTACACAACAAGGCCATTTGAATCCACTACTTCCCTAATCGATCAAGTTATGGTGGCTGTCAAGCCCGCACGTACAACCACAAACCACATATATAACTTCACACGCTGAAGGAACTAATCATTGTTACAATCATGCTGATTCAACCATTACTTGCCGACCCAACTCCTTTCAATTTACTCTGGACTTGCCTTAGAAATAATAATAGCTCTATTCAAAACATAACGAACTCGATCCGCACTCATCCTGAGTGACCCGAAACGCGATACAACATCGTCTCAATACCCGTGAATCATCTCATACCCTTCTCAGCGCACAATAGCATCTCCAACTGGTACACCTATTCTGCAAGACCTTCCGCGAATCCGAAGCTATTTCTCCCTTTCCTCCAATACTGCACCGCATACCCGACGATAACATAGAACATTCCAAGTCCTTAGGCACAACACTTAAAATTTTTGAATCCACTAGGACCGTTGTTGAGAGTCACCCACTCTGACCTAGTCCCGAATATAACCAAAATCCAACGCTCTGCTAGCACGTTAACACCCTATCAAAGAAGCAACCGGTTGAATTCTTTTCCTTGTACATCACATCTACACTAAGCATAAACTCCGAGTCTTCCCAAAACCATTTCCATTGAATCGACTAGGTGGAATATATTGCACATTTATCAATTTCTTTGCTCGAATACCCCTAATATTTTCTTTCCTTAGTCATAGATAATCTTTCAATGCATCGATAACCAGAAACCGCATAAGCAGACAACCATGCGATCCAATCATAGACGGTGGGGCTCCCCCAGTTAGCTAAAAACTACAATTACATAAATCTAGAACCCACTAAGATTCCTCCTTCTCAATTACCATGATCTCGCACTGTTAACTTGCCAAATTTCTCAAAATATTTTGTTAAACTTTTCATGAAACATTCTAAATTATCGGCCACAATCACATACCCGACCTTCTGTTGGGTAGTAAGTAGGACTCTTCGTAGAAACTTTATCAAAATCACACAGCCGCTAATTCTGCTCACAGGAGATCACTCACCTGTGGAATTCCTTACCGACATCCTCTAATGACACTGCCCTGGGTACAACGACCACGAAATCAGTAAACTCTCCTAAACCCAAACTCGCCCACCAGCTGTACAAGACCATTCATTCCCCCTTGACATCAACTGAAAGTCCGACAATACATTCCAAACTCGAAGTCATGTTGCATCCGAAACGATAATCAAACCTTCACACCCCTCTTCATTTCAAGCAACTCCTTTCTGCCATATTCCATCTTTCTCCGTACAATAACCACCATTCCAATATAATACATGGACCAAATCAACTTCCATCACAATTCCCAAAATCGCTCTAAACCCTCTCAAAGCACGTGACTATCCTACCATAGAAACTATAAGCTACTCTGCCACGCTCACTTCGGTCAAACCATTTCCTCTAAGCAACTTCTCGACCTCCGCTTCTCATACTTGACCTGCTAGTAATTCATCCGCCGCGAGACACCTCCCGCCATGTCGTTCTTCATACTTCCTTGCCCAAATGTTGCCTCAAATCACATCCATACCAATAGCACCAGAACTAATGAATTGCTACCAACTCTAAACCTCCTAGAAGATCATCTTTCTCGAGCCATCAACATTAGAAATACCAATTCGATTCTGAACCGGTGCACACCGCTATCTCGGACAATCGCCCATCAAGCACCATTTCACAACACCCTGCCCCAAAGGCAAAATCAAAAAGACCATATACCGGCGAACCATAATGCGTTCAAACAAGGATGACGACACCGTATCACAATTAAAATTTCACCACGCTCGAAAATACTAAGTCTCGTTACTCCATCAACCAAGGTCGGAACATCCATAGTCCAATTGCCTTGGAATTAAATGCTGAACCCCTAAATCATGCACTGAGAAATCCTCCTTTCAAGTCATTCACCGCCTCTACACATAAATAAGCACCTTACTATTACACCAATACTGTGCGACAACAATGCCTGAACATTATAGCAATCTGTGCGTAGCCTCAAAACCATCAAAAAATACAGCTGCTGAGGTGAAATGGCAGAACATCCTTCCGCAAGGAGACGATAATAGCCTGCCCGAACACGTAGGAAAAAACATCCTACACCACGTCTGTAGTACCACTACAACTCCTCGATGTCCAAGTAATAACAAGCGCTTCACGTCGCATAAGATTGAGTAGGAGGGAAATAAAGGCATAAGCCTCAAAGGAACCAAATCGCACGATGAGGAATCAAGAAGGGAAGTGCTCCTAACAGTCCTGTAGCCTCTCGAAGATAAGTATAGACGTCTCTGTACCAATCCGCAAGACTCTACTAGACTTGCTCATGACTCGTGAGACCTAAGTGAACCTAACGCTCTGATACCAAGCTGTCACGACCCAAAATCTACTATAGGTCGTGATGGCGTCTAACACCAACGTCAGGCAAGCCAACGGTGATTGATCAAATTAATTACTCATTCTTATTATTTTTGAAATCATAATTTTCATTAGTTAAATAATATAAAATAGAATTTATAGGGTAAAATGATAATATTACATGAACTACAATAACAAACACCCGTAAGAACCCCAAAACCCGGTGTCACAAGTGCATGAGCATTTTTCTAAGAAGTACAATAACAATAATACAACATCTGTCCAGAATATAAATGGACAGGAAAAAGATACATAGTACGATGGAGACTCGGTGGCTGCGATGTGTAGTGATGACGTCCAAATACACTACTAAAAAGTAAATGTACATGGTCGCATGCAATATAATTTACCCAAATATGAGTCGGGGTCGAATCCCACAGAGAACAATATATCAGCGAATAGGCGTGTAAGAGAATTATCACATGTTATGCTAAGCTAAACACTTAGAAAAGTTTGAGAAAATATCCATAACTAATTGCGAAAATATAAACTAACCTAGAAAGCAAGTGAAATGATCAATGGCTACAAGCATGGATGCAATGGAAATACACTCAAGTAAAGATCCAATGTATTTCACGATTTTACAAATATGAGCGAGTTTATGAAATTAGCCTCGGGTAATAATTCTATATTAGCTTCTTCCAAAGACTAACAAGAATTCCTAATTGAATTATCCCTAAAACAATTAAGAGATTAAGTACACCCGTTATGGCTATAAGTAGTTCAATCCTATCCCTAGGTAGAAACTATAAAGTGAGGGTTAAAGCCTCAAGTTCTTGTTAATTAATCTTTCCCCAACCTCAAATTTGTCTTTCCCAAAACTAATTCGAAGTAAATGGGTGGGTCCTAGGGTTAGCTAATCACTTTGAAAACGTTAAAGAACTAGAATAATTAAAGAAACAATAACTCACTTCAGTATAAATAAAAATCGTTCAATACATAAGCATAACACGATATTTAATCCACACTTTAAATATGAATATTTCCATAGACAAGATTCAAGTGCTGGAAAAAATACGACACAGTTAGATATTCAATACAAAGCAAGAAAATGAAGAAACGAACATAAATGGGTAAGAAATTCTCAACCAAAAGCTTCAAATATTTAAGACCCAAGTGTGTGTGCAAGAACCCTAGCTCCAAAACTTGTGTTCTCTAGTCAAGAGACTGAAAATAAGCCAAAGATATTTTACAAATGAGCTAGATCGTGTATTAAATAATTTTGGGGTAAAAAACGTGAAATGCCAAAACAACCCAGATTTTTGCCCAGATTTGTGAATCGCATTCGCGAAAACGAGCCTGCAATCACGAAGAGTAATGTTTCAAAGCATTGCGATCGCAAACCAGAAACCGCATTTGCGTAGGGTACTTGACAGCCGCTGATCAGCTTCTTCATCGCGTTCGCAGAATTAGCCCTGCGTTCGCGATGTATATTTTCCTGGCCTTCTGCGATTGCATGTCAATGTTCACGATCGCGAAGAGCATTGTCTTGCAACAGTCATTTTTTTTCTTCATTTTGACATATTTTGACTTGGTTTCTTCTGTATCTTCTCTAAATTACTTGATACCTGAACTATGTCAATAAACCTTATTAAATGCCTCAAGAAAATCATACAAAAGCCTAAGTATCAAGAAGAGATAAGTTAGTGAATACCAACTTATGAAACCCCCAAACTTACATTATTGCTTATCCTCAAGCAATACAACAACTAAGAACATCTTTCAATAAAATCATCAATTAAGCTCAATGGCATACCAAGCATCATTTCAAGTCAGGGTTAGAATTAAGCACAATCTAGTGCCTTTGGTTGGTACCAACAATTAATCCAAAACATATGAATTGCCAACAACTTCTCATTTCAATTCATGTGCTCAAACACTACATTAATCAAAGTAGCAACCAAGTCATGACATTGAAGGTTCAAAATTTGCCTCATTATCACCACAATTTTCTTTTGTTCATTCCTTCCAATTGGAGATTGGATTAAGTTTGCAACCAAAAATGTCATGTCCCCTCCCACTTAAGAGAGAATCCCAAGTTATAAATTGCAATTTAAACACACATGGATATCGAATGGAAAGAATTAACTCTCTCTCTCACACAGATATTCAAATTCACATTACTAGTGCCACATGCTTGCCCTTCATGTATTTCTCGACTAATGTAGACACACTTGGTTCTAAATCAAGTAGGACTTAAAGAATTGTAATGTAGGTTTTTGGTTAAGGTAGGGCACAATTTGGATAAGAGTGACTCAAAACCTCCCTAAGTACTATAATTTGCAACAATTAAAGCACATTTCCTTCAAAAACTTTTTGCATCCTTTCTTCACTTTTCATTCCACACCTAATCTTCCCTTTATTCACAACTCCTTATTTTTCCTTCCTTTTTCTTATTTCTTACTCTTTTTTTTTTCAAGGAAGGTTTCACTATATTATTTTTTTGTTACCTTTAACCTTTTAAGATACTTCCACATCACAACTTTTTCATCCTTCACCCCCAAACTTATGCTTTTAGCCTATGTTTATACTTTCAAAGTACTTAGGGAGGTAGGGTACCAAAAGATAGATCAATAAAGAACGAAGGGTTAAATCTTGTAACATGGTTACCAAAGAAAAAGTTTAAAGGCTCAAAAGGTGTTGACTACGAAAAATATGCAAGTGTAGGAAATTTAAGGCACCATAACGGTTCAGGGAAGGCCTAATATTATTTTTTATATCAGGTTACTCTAGGATTTCGCCTTGAAGCACATTCCGGGCAAGTTCTATACTGCAAATAACGCAAAAGAACTCACAACAAATCTCCCACACATGGCACATGCAAAGTCGAGTGACACATGAATCCAAAATCCAATTAAAACAAATGAACCTAAAGAAAATCACATATAGCCTAAAAGACTATTTAATGAATCAAAGAGCCAAGAATAGAACCTAAAAGCCACAACAAGAATTATCACTTCAATCATTTTTCATTTTAAAGATCAAGACTTCATATGCCACCGTTTAAATTATGTTGGTACCAAACAAGCCACACGTTGGTTTATGGACCAAAAGGTCACACCCAATAACCAATTTATTCACTAATAGTTGCTAAGATAACTAAAAAATTTTTTTTGTAAGACAACAAACTAGACAAGACTAATCCCTTAAGAAAGTTGTCACGCCATCCATCATAGGGAAAAGTCACCCAGTTCGACACAAATTATTTTCTTGGAAAAGAACCACGGCATAAAAAAAACCAAGGAGCTTAATTAATACTAATACAAGTAAATAAAGCAACAAAATAAAAAAATAAAAACAAATGCGAACATGCTAGAAATAAACTATAAAATATCACTAATAAACTATAACGTTAATCAATCTACACATGTTCACAAAAATGCTCATGCTCCACATGCATCCATCATATATAAATGAGCCACCCCCAACCTAAAGTATTGCACTGTCCTTATTGTAACTCCCTGAAGGTGCATCACTCCGAGTTGGGGGTACTGGGAACTGTGAGTTCTAAGTCATCCTCGTCGCCGTCATATGATCCACAAAATTTTCTCAATGTGCTCATCATCTTTGTCAAGAACTTGCTTTTCTTCTTTTCATGTTTTCTGTGCTTCAGCTGCCTCCACTCAATCTTACCCAATTTAGCATTAATGGCTTGCTGCTCCTTTGAAAGATCTGACAAAGTTGGAACCTTTCCTTGGCTAGCTGGACCTGCAGATGTGCTCTCTCCAGACGGTCCAGAAGGGAGACCAGCTACAAGCTGGCGGATCTGTGTCTCCATGCCATAGACCTGGCGAGAGATATACCTGAGTGTGAGGGGTCGCTGCTCAAGTAGTATAATAGAAGTACAAGTCCTAGTGGCATCTACGAGAGAGTCGAGCATCTAAGTGATGGTGTCAGGAAACTGGCCAAATGAGGGAGATGCTACATCAATCTTTCTTTTCTTCTATGCATTCCTTGCTCCCTTGCTCAGCGATGGATGAATTAGCTTCTCTGGGTTCTTTTCCTTCTCTGTAGGCCTCTTCTCCACCCCTTCCTCATAGCATAAATGAGTGATCAGGGATGGGAAGAATAAACTCTTAGTCCTCTCTGACACAACCTCTGCTATCTCATCAACAATAAGCTGTCCCACATTCACTAGTGTGTCCTCTATGGTTGCGCAAATCACCCTTGCCTTTTCAAGTGTAACGTTTGTCTCATTATGTGAAGGCATGACTCGAGAACAGATAATGGAGAGCCAAGTCTTTTCCTTGGCAGTAAACTCAGAAGACTCGATCCTTGAGTGATTTCTTATCCAGTTCGGAATCTTTCCACCGTACAATTGGTCCACAAAACACTGTGTGCCCAAGTCTTTAACTCTATACCTGTACACCTGGTTGTCAGCATTGATAAGATTGTAATATGCATTTATCAGTTCTAGATCAAAGCGGACTTGCTTGCCCCTGACAGTAACAACCAAATCATTCTTGAAGTCAGTCTCCACAGCATTTGCATAAAATTCTCTAATCACTTCATGATTGGCTATTCTTGGTTCTTCCGCAAAGCAAATTCATCCACTTGATACTAATCTTCCATGGAACTTGGGTCATCAACCTTCAAGGTCATTCAAGAGAATGCCTTTTTCCTTAATCATGCTTCTACATAGCTATTTGTCGTAGTGGTGGGAACATCATAGTTATGAGAATATGTCCCGATCAATGTACTCCTCTTCGGCAACTTGTTCGACATATTCTTGAACATTTTCATTTGATGCCGAAGCCATTTTCAAGCTCAAAGTACCTAAAAAAGGAGTAAACATGTTAAACGCCTGTATGGACAGTTAGAGCATTGTATTAGGAGGTATATAGGCCAAATAAAGCGATAAAAAAGCCTTAGGGTCAGAAATGGTGAAGCTGCGGTTTCGCTGTCTAGGCTTCGTTGAATCATGATCGCGGAACTGGGCACAGGATCGCGAAGAACAATTGGTTTTCAAGCAGAAATAAATCAATGAGATCGCAGAAGAATACTCGTGACCGCGATGAATCATTTTGGATCTGAGCAGAATTCGATCTACACGATCGCGGAATGGGGCATCGCGACAGCGAGTGTCTTCTTCCTCACCCAGTAACAACTCATTTGGGCATTTCATCAAACAGTTCGTGTTCCCTAATTTTCTTAACATGTTCACACCATCAACCCTGGATTTTTACCCCGAAATTTCACAGAACCTCACTCAAACTCTCAACCAATCTCTCACAGCAAACAAGCACGCAAAGCACACAACATTCTCATTTGGCAAAAAAAAATAATAATAAAACTCAAGCCCTAAAACCTTGAAAATATGACTTCCCTTTTACTATTTCACAATAAGAATTGGAAAAAGTGAGAGTTAAGGGAGAAATCCACTTACCTTGAGGATGACGAGTGATGCAATGGAGTTGAAGCAAGAGGAGGATTGGAGATGGTTTCCAGGGGTTAGGGAGTAGGTGACAGTCGTTTCTTTGTTTGGGGCAAAGTGGGTGTCCTTTATTATTTCTAGTGTTTAAATGTTCAGAAGTTACCTACAGCGATCGCGTGTCAATACCAGAGTTCGCGCAAAACAAACTTACCAAAAGACGCGAAACCGTTTCTTTTACTGCAATCGCGTAGGGATAGCAAAATTTTGTTTTGTGCGAACGCAGAGCTTTTTGTGAGATCGCTAAGTGCAACCGTTTCCTGCATTTTTCATCAGCTACTATTTTTTTTCTCTGTACGGTCACCCCGATCTGCTCAATCAACTCCAAAAATTGTGAAACTTGGCAGATTAGTCAAAAATAATATACTAAGCTATTCTAAAAAAGAAAATTTCAGAAACGACTAAAACTTTTGATGGGTTGCCTCCCACCAAGCGTCGCATTTAACATCGTGTCACGACGCGAATCAACTTTATCACTTTTCTCGCCACTTGGACGATATGAATTGGGCACCTAACTTGGACTCAAGATTGTGGGCACGAGCAACGGGGGGTGGTAAGTAGATGATCAAGCCAAATACCATTTGCTTCATTTTGCATTTCTTGGCTTTCATGTGCGGAATGTCATTTTGCCTTCTTGTACTTTCATTTTGCTTCTCCTCTCCGTCATCCCTCATTGAATCGTGTAGTTCAATTTCCATATCACCACACAATTCCAATGTCAAGAAATGCTTCGAATGTGACAACAACCTCCAAACTTACAGCGTTTTCCGGATTTTTACATTCTCTTTTTCCCTCGAACTAGAGTCAAATTCAACCATCTTCCCAACAACACCGGTTGACTCTAATTCTATTTTTTCTCGGCATCACCGACAAGTATGAAGTCGGTTGGTGGATGTTCAATTCTTGATTCCTCAAAATAAAGCTCACTTTCTTCCTCGAAGTCGGACTCTTCTTGATCTCTTTCCACACTCTCAAGTTGGTGTCCATAGTGAGCCTCAACCATTATTTTCATTTGATCCTCCAAAGTGCGGATATTCTCATCATTTTGAGTTAAAACTTGTTTCAAGTCCTCGAGTGACAAGTTGTGCTTCTCCTCATTTTTAGGAATGGCCTCCAACATGAACATCATCCTCTCATTTCAGCATTTGAGAGTTCTTCTTGATTTTGATCAAGTAATAAAGAAGGATTTTCGGCTTCAACTTCTATGGAAGGTTCTTGGCTAGCATTCACTCCAAGTCTTTTTGGACCTCTAATGCTTCAAGCATTTCTCCCATTTGTGAGTTCAACCTTTCAAGTGCCAAATTATTTTGGAGACTATTTTGCAAAAGGTCCTCCAAGGCACTTTGCTCTTTGTTTTTTCCTTCGAGTAGGCATTCCACCATGAGCTTGAACTCTCCATTTTGACCATGCTCAACTTCTTCCACTTCCATATCCCTATACTTTTTATCACAAAAAGTAGAATCATTATAGCGGGAGTTTGGGGAAGGGAGGGACAAATAAGCAAAATTATCCCAATGGTCATTTTGACCACCACACTTATTACAAATACTCCACTCATGGGTTTGAGATTGTGCGCACAATCCGCCCTCGGGAGAGTTTTAATAATTTTACCACGAGTGTGGTCCTCCACAATAAGGACAAGGGTCATCAAAGTATGAACAACTACCATTCAACCAATTTTCATTAGGCGATGCCATTTTTCAAAACTAAGAAAAACAATAAGAAAAAAATAAGAAAATAAACCAAGATAACAAAAATAATTACACCAAATATTTACAAGTTTAGACCAAAGCACGTACGCTTACTTCTCGAACAACCTAAATACGTCAAATTATTTCCCGACAATGGCGCCAATTTTAATGACGTCCAAATCCACTACGAAAAAGTAAATGGACACGGTCGCATGCAATATAATTTACCCAACTATGAGTCGGGATCGAATCCCACAGAGAATAATTTGTAGGCAATTAGGCGTGTACGAGAATTATCACTTGTTATGCTAAGCCAAACACTTAGAAAAATTTTGAGAAAGTATCTATAACTAATTGCGAAAATATAAACTAACCTAGAAAGCAAGTGAAATGATCAATGGCTACAAGCATGGATGCAAATGGAATAACACTCAAGCAACGATCCATTGTATTTCACGATTTTACAAATATGAGCGAGTTTATGTTAATTAACCTCGGGTAATAATTCTATATTAGCTTCTTCCAAAGGCTAATAAGACTTTCTAGTTAAATTATCCCTAAAACAATTAAGAGACTAAGCACACCCCGTTATGGCTACAAGTAGTTCAATCCTATCCTTAGGTAGAATCTATAAAGTGAGGGTTAAAGCATCAAGTTCTTGTTAATTAATTTTTCCCAACCCCAAATTATCTTTCACAAAATTAATTTGAAGTAAATGGGCGAGTCCCAAGGTTAGCTAATCCCTTTGGAAACATTAAAGAACAAGAATAATTAAAAAATAATAACTCACTTCAGTATAAATAAAAATCATTCAATATATAAGCACAACAAGATATTTAATCCACACTTTAAATATGAATATTTCCATAAACAAGATTCAAGTGTTGGAAAAAATACTACACATTTAGATATTCAATACAAAGCAAGGAAATGAAGAAATGAACATAAAGGGTTAAGAAATTCTCAACCAAAAGCTTCAAATCTTCAAGACCCAAGTGTGTGTGCAAGAACCCTAACTCTAAAACTTGTGTTCTCTAGTCAAGAGACTGAAAATAAGCCAAAGATATTTTACAAATGAGCTGGATCGTGTAGTAAATGGTTTTAGGGTCAAAAACGTGAAATGCCAAAAATGCCCAAATTACTGCCCAGATTTGTGAATCGCGTTCGCAAAAACGGGCCTGCGACCGCGCAGAGTGATGCTGCAAAGCATTGCGATCACAAACTAGAAACCGCATTCGCGTAGGGTACTTGACAGCCGTTGATCAGCTTCTTCATCGCGTTCGCAGAATTTGCCCTGCGTTCGCGATGTATATTTTCCTGACCTTCTGCGATCGCATGTCAATGTTCACGATTGCGAAGAGCATTGTCTGGCAGTAGTCATTTTTTTTTTCATTTAAACACATTTTGACTTGGTTTCTTCCGTATCTTCTCTAAATCACTTGATACCTGAACTATGCCAATAAACCTCAATAAAAACCTTAGTTTCTCAACAAAATCATACAAAATCCTAAGTATCAAGAAGAGATAAGTTCGTAAAGTACCAACTTATCACGTAACCTGGAATGCAGCTCACATAAATTCCCCTCAACAGGTACACCTACGCGCCAAGATGATCACCAAATGACCTGTCAGATGCTGCACATTTAGTGCAAAAGTGCAGCATGAGTACGTAGGGGTAATATCTAGCCTAACCCCAGAGAAGTAGTGACGAGGGGTCGACAACAACACTTACTAGAGGTCCAAATAAATAATATGATAAACCATAAGCTGATATAAAGCACATAGCAATAAGAGGGTAAATCTGTAAGTTACATAATCTTCAAAATATTTCTTTTAAGGTATGAATATCTCACTCTTGTATTCTATCTTAACATCTCCGAAAATGTCAAATATTAAATAAATAAGGGATACCATATAAAATACCGGGCATCAGTGGGAAGGTTTATCTCGTGAATATTCGGACTACTAGCGATATAACATACGATTCTACCAAGGTCATTCGGCCCGATCTAGAATAATGTGTACACTGCTGACACCTCAAACATCTCAAATCAGCGCCAAACATCTCTAAACTAGTCAAACCACATGTAATTCAATCAAATTATACTCCAATGCTTACAATTTAACAATTTATAAAAATTCCCAACTCCGCTCGAAAGTCAATAAAATCAATCCTCGGGCCCACATGCTCGGATTATCGAAGGTAAACTTTACCCATAACACTACGAGCTCAAATGTAGGATATATTCCTAATTCCATCTCCAATTTCGTGGCCCAAATCCAAAAATACCAAATTCTAGGTTTTCTACCAAAATCCCAAATTTCTACTAATTTCCATGTTTAAATCTATATATAAACCATGTATTTAACTTGTAATAGGTGGGAATCACTTACCTTGTGTTGCTTGATGAAAATCTCCCCTTGAAGCTCTCCAAAATCGCCCCAACCAAGTGAAAATGAAAGAAAATGGGCCAAATCCCGCTTTTAAAAGAACACCTCTGCCTAGACGACCTTCCGCTTCTGCAATCAGCTTGGTCGCTTCTGCAGCGTCGCTTCTACGGAAAAATCCCCACTTCTGCAATGTCGTGCCCAACAGCCCCTGCCCTGATCACTTCATGTCGCTTCTGCGAGGTCGCTTTTGCGATGCCTCACCCGCAGTTGCGGTTCTGCATCTGCGGTATCAACCTTCCCCTAGCAAAATCTGCTTCTACGCTAGGCTAGCCGCTTCTGCAGAGTCGCATTTGCGGCCCTTTTTCCGCAGGAGTGATTGCACCAGGAATTGGCTAAAACTAGAATTCCTCAACTTCAAATTTCGTTATTCCAATCCGAAACTCACCCAAGGCCCCCCGTGATCCCGTCCAATCACACCAACAAGTCCCAATACCTCATACAAATGTACCTAAAGGCTCGTAACGCCACAAATAACATCAAAATCGTGAATGGACGATCAAAATCTCCCTTTCAACTTTCAAGCTTCCAAACTTCGACGAACGTGTCCGCTTCATATCAAAATATTACGGAATGACGCTAAACTTTGTGCACAAGTCATAAGTCACAATATAAACCTATTCCAAGACCTGGAATCCCAGACAGACATCGATAACATTAAAATTCTCTTCAAGTCAAACTTAAGAAATTCTAAAACTTTTAAAAGAACGACATGCCATAAAAAGCGTCGAAATACTCTCGGACCACCCGATACTCAACCTGATCTTACGCCCAAGTCCGAAATCTTCACACGAACCTATTAGAACCTTCAAATCCCAATTCCGAGGTTGTTTACTTAAAAGTCAAATCTTAGCCAATTCTCCAACTTAAGGCTCCCAAAATTAAAATTTTCTTTACAAATCAACTCCGAACTTCCCGAAGTTCAATTTCGACCATACGTACAAGTCATAATACCTAAAGTGAAGCTACTCAAGGCCTCAAACTGCCGAACGACGCGCTAGAGCTCAAAACGATTGGTCGGATCGTTATAGGTTTGTGGCATTTTTTCGAGGGTTTTGCAAGGAAATCATTTGAGTAAAGATTCTTGACTCGTTTTTGATTAATTTCCATGAATCTATTGTTGTTTTCTTCATTTAATTAGTATTTTTAGTTGGAAATTTGGAGAAAATTTGAGAAAACTTCTGAGGCAAAAATTTGGGGATTTGGAAGGAGAATTGAGGTCGGATTTGAGTAAGTCTTATATGGTTGGACTCGATATTGAATGGTGTTCGGATTTTATAATTTTGGTGGGGTTCTGAGGCATGGGCCCGGGTCGACCTTTTGGAGCGATTGTTCAATTCCTTGCTAAAGTCGTAGTTTCATTATTTAAATTTGTTTCTTATAGTTATATTTGTAGAATGTAATTATTTTGTCTAGATTTGAGACGATCAGAGTTGGAAAATCGAGGGAAAGGCCTTCTTATTGATTGATTGAGCGAGGTTTGAGGTAAGTGACTTGTCCATCCTTATGTGGGAGAAATTCCCCTTAGAAATTGGTATTGTTATGGTATTTGTAATTCGTGAAGGCCGTGTACGTGAGGTGACAAGTGCGTACTCGGTCTAAATGTTGAAAAATCCAGTTTTTGCTAATAGTTCCCTTTTATTCTCTTAATTGAGTTACTCTAGCACGTGTAGTCATCATGTTTTTTTAGCCTTATCAAATGTCTATGTGTCTTGTCCCTTACTTGCAATTTGTGCAACACGCTTAGTTGAATTACCTACTTTCTTGATTTCGTATTCATTCTTTAACATTAGGATTCCTTGCTACAATATCATTGTTCCAATTGTTATGTGTTGTTTTTGTGATTTTTGGTTGAGAAGACTATTTGGTTGTGGCACGAGGTTTCTGCCATGCAGAGTGTTTGCTTGTGGCACGAGGTTTCTGCCATGCAGAGTGTTATTGTGGCACGAGGTATTGCCGTGCGGAGTGTTATTGTGGCACTAGGTTTCTGCCGTGCGGTTATCATTGTTCGCACGAGGTTTCTGCTGTGCTTTTGTGAGATATTTACTTTTGGTACTACGAGGTGGTACCTCGGGAGTGCCCCCTATTGTTTACCTCTATTTGCTATATTGTTGTTGTTGTTTCTTAAATTGTAAGATTCTTGTTTCCTTACGTGTTGTATTTGTCTTCTTGAATTCCATGTTTATGTCTTATGTGAATTTCTATTGTTACACTTCTCTGTCATTCAACACATCATTATATCTTCCGCCCTATTTTTCCTATTATTTCCAGTATGAACCCGACCTGACCTCGTCACTACTCTACCGAGGTTAGGTTTGGCACTTACTCGGTACCGTTGTGGTGTACTCATACTACTCTTCTACACTTCTTTTTGGTGAAGATCCAGGTACATCCTACCAGACCAGATATCAGTGAGCTAGTCCGTACGTGGAGACTTCAAGGTATATCTGGTCCGCAGACCTCGGAGTCTCCCTCTATCTTTATTATGTTGTTTTCCTTATCCTCATTAGACTATGATGTATATAGATATTTAGTATCTCTCTTTATTAGGTTAGTCTCTTGTCTAACCTTGTGAGGGGGAAACTACCCCTAGGTGATGTTTATTATTATGTGCAACTAGTTGTGGGTGCTACGTATGCACGAGGTGACAAGAGTCCGTACGTAGTTAAAGCATGTTTATGTCCAGGTAAACTTAGGACCTTATCATGTAATAATTGAATTATTTGAACTCGTTTTGTTGGCTTAATTAATTAAAGTTATAACTGAATTTGATATAGAAATAAACATATATAAGCTAGGTCGAGCCTTAACACTTTGAGTTGTGGGCGAGTTATTTGTGAAATGGTAAAGATTATATTCATTTTGTGCTCATGTATTGTATTGTAAACACGCGTCTTGTAATTTTGTAACTTTCTTCCTTTCTTGCATAGCGGGCTGAATGCCTCTCAAACACCTCAAATCAACGCCAAACATCTCGAAACTAGTCAAATCACATGTAATTCAATCAAACTATACTCCAAGGCTTACAATTTAACAATTTATAAAAATTCTTAACTCCGCTCGAAAGTCAATAAAATCAATCCTCGGGCCCACATGCTCGGATTCTAAAATTATCGAAGGTAAACTTTACCTATAACACTACGAGCTCAAATGTAGGATATATTCCTAATTTCATGTCCAATTTCGTGGCTAAAATCCAAAAATACCAAATTCTAGGTTTTCTACCAAAATCCCAAATTTCTACTAATTTCCATGTTCAAATACATATACAAACCATGTATTTAACTTGTAATAGGTGGGAATCACTTACCTTGTGTTGCTTGATGAAAGTCTCCCCTTGAAGCTCTCCAAAATCGCCCCAACCAAGTGTAATTGAAAGAAAATGGGCCAAATCCCGCTTTTAAAAGAACACCTCTGCCTAGACGACCTTCCGCTTCTGCAATCAGCTTGGTCGCTTCTGCAATCAGCTTGGTCGCTTCTGCGGAAAAATCCCCACTTCTGCAATGTCGTGCCCAACAGCCCCTGCCCTGATCACTTCTTGTCGCTTCTGCGAGGTCGCTTTTGCAATGCCTCACCCACAGTTGCGGTTCCGCATCTGCGGCCACTCCTCTGCATCTGCGGTATCAACCTTCCCCTAGCAAAATCTACTTCTACGCTAGGCTAGCCGCTTCTGCAGTGTCTCATTTGCGGCCCTTTTTCCGCAGGAGCGCTTGCACCAGCAATTGGCTAAAACTAGCATTCCTCAACTTCAAATTTCGTTATTCCAATCCAAAACTCACCCAAGGCCCCCCGTGATCCCATCCAATCACACCAACAAGTCCCAATACCTCATACAAACTAAAGGCTCGTAACGCCACAAATAACATCAAAATCGTGAATGGACGATCAAAATCTCCCTTTCAACTTCGAAGCTTCCAAACTTCGACGAATGCGTCCGCTTCATTTCAAAACATTCTGGAATGACGCCAAACTTTGTGCACAAGTCATAAGTCACAATATAAACCTATTCCAAGACCCGAAATCCCAAACGGACATCGATAACATTAAAATCCTCTTCAAGTCAAACTTAAGAAATTCTTAAACTTTCAAAAGAACAACTTCCCAGAAAAAGCGTCGAAATACTCTCGGACCACCCGATACTCAACCTGACCTTACGCCCAAGTCTAAAACCTTCACACGAACCTATTAGAACCTTCAAATCCCAATTTCGAGGTTTTTCACTTAAAAGTCAAATCTTAGCCAATTCTTCCAACTTATGGCTCCCAAAATAGAATTTTCTTTACAAATCAACTCCGAACTTCCCGAAGTTCAATTTCGATCACACGTAAAAGTCATAATACCTGAAGTGAATCTACTTAAGGCCTCAAACCGCCGAACGACGCGCCAGAGCTCAAAACGATCGGTCGGATCGTTATAGGTTTGTGGCGTTTTTTGAGGGTTTTGCAAGGAAATCATTTGAATAAAGATTCTTGACTCATTTTTGATTACTTTCCATGAATCTATTGTTGTTTTCTTCATTTAATTAGTATTTTTAGTTGGAAATTTGGAGAAAATTTGAGAAAACTTCTGAGGCTAAAATTTGGGGATTTGGAAGGAGAATTGAGGTCGGATTTGAGTAAGTCTTGTATGGTTGGACTCGATTTCGAATGGTATTCGGATTTTATAATTTTGGTGGGGTTCTGAGGCGTGGGCCTGGGTCGACCTTTTGGAGCGATTTTTCAATTCCTTGCTAAAGTCGTAGTTTCATTATTTAAATTAGTTTCTTATAGTTATATTTGTAGAATGTAATTGTTTTGGCTAGATTTGAGACGATCAGAGTTGGAAAATCGAGGGAAAGGCCTTCTTATTGACTGATTGAGCTAGGTTTGAGGTAAGTGACTTGTCTAACCTTATGTGGGGGAAATTTCCCTTAGGAATTGGTATTTTTATGGTATTTGCAATACGTGAAGGCCATGTACGCGAGGTGACGAGTGCGTACTCGGTCTAAATGTTGAAAAATCCAGTTTTTGCTAATAGTTCCCTTTTATTCTCTTAATTGAGTTACTCTAGCACGTGTAATCATCATGTTTTTAAAGCCTTATCAAATGTCTATGTGTCTTATCGCTTACTTGAAATTTGTGCAACACGCTTAGTTGAATTACCTGCTTTCTTGATTTCGTATTCATTCTTTAGCATTAGGATTCCTTGCTACAATATCATTGTTCCAATTGTTATGTGTTGTTTTTGTGGTTTTTGGTTGAGATGACTATTTGGTTGTGGCATGAGGTTTCCGCCGTGCAGAGTGTTTGACTTGTGGCACGAGGTTTCAACCATGTAGAGTGTTATTGTGGCACGAGGTTTCTGCTGTGTGGAGTGTTTTCTTGTGGCACGAGGTTTCTGCTGTACGGAGTGTTATTGTGGCACGAGGTTTCTGCCGTGCGGTTATCATTGTTTGCACGAGGTTTCTGCTGTGCTTTTGTGAGATATTTACTTTTGGGACTATGAGGTGGTACCTGGGGAGTGCCCCTTAATTGTTTACGTCTATTTGCTATATTGTTGTTGTTGTTTCTTAAATTGTAAGACTCTTGTTTCCTTACGTGTTGTAGTTGTCTTCTTGAATTCCATGTTTATGTCTTATGTGAATTTCTATTGTTACACTTCTCTGTCATTCAACACATCATTATATCTTCCGCCCTATTTTTCCTATTATTTCCAGTATGAACCCGACCTGACCTCGTCACTACTCTAGCGAGGTTAGGCTTTGCACTTATTCGGTACCGTTGTGGTGTACTCATACTACTCTTCTACACTTCTTTTTTGTGCAGATCCAGGTACATCCTACCAGACCAGGTATCAGTGAGCTAGTCCGTACGTGGAGACTTAAAGCTATATCTGGTCCGTAGACCTCGGAGTCTCCCTCTATCTTTATTTTGTTGCTTTCCTTATCCTCTTGTCACCTAGTATGTACGTAGCTCCAAACACAAATAACACACAACAAGATACACCTAAGGGGATGAATTCCCTCTTACAAGGTTAGGCAAGAGACTTACCTCGTTCTCAAGCTCACTTTCGGTCCACAAATACGCTCTAAGTCCTCAACTTGGTGTCAAATAACACGAAACTAGCCAAATATTATATAAATAAATTAATATATACTCAAAAGCTCATTATTTAACTATTGGAGTAATTACCTAACCCAATTTTGAAGATTCCTAAAATTCGCCTCCAGGCCCACATGTCCGGATTCCAAAAAATTTTGAAGATAATTGTTACCCATAACCTCACGAACTCAAATATATAATTTTCACCCAATTCCATAACCATTTTCGTGGTTAAATCCCATTTTTATCAAAACCTAGGGTTTTCAACTAAACCCATAATTTTAACTACTTTACATGTTAAAATCTACCCATAATCTGTGTATTTAACTTACATTGTGTAGGAATTACTTACCTTCAATAGCTAGGTGGAAATCCTTCTTTAAGAAGCTCCAAAAATCGCCCAAGAAGTGAAATAAATAAACCAAAATGGTCTAGGTCCCATATTAAATGGACCTCACTGCCTCCTAGAGATTTCTGCTGAGAATTGGCTGCTTCTGCGGCTCGGCATCTGTGAAAAAATGCATCACAGATGCAGTCCTCCCCCAGCTGGCCTACTTCCGATTTTGCGAACAAAGGCTCGCTTCTGCGGCGCACGTGCCGCGCCTGAGACCTTGCCCCCTTCTGCGGTCATTTGCCTCGCACCTGCGCTTTCCGCAGGTACGCTCCTTTCCTCGTTTCTGCCACTACACGCCCAAGCTGCCCAAGGCGCTTCTGCGAGCTTCACCTCACTTCTGCAACCAAACTTCCGTAGAAGTGGTCGCACCAGCAACAGAAAATTCCCAGCTCTTCAAAATGGCCCAAATCGATCTGAACCCCGTTTGAAACTCGCTCGATCCACTCGGGGCCTAAACCAAATATACCAACAAGTTCGTAAACCTCGGAATGCGTAAAACAACATCAAAATTAAGAATCACACTCCAAACCAAATCGAATCAATTTATTAACTTCAAGTTCTTCCAACTTGCTCGGAATGCGCCGAATCATACTTAAACTACTCGGAATGACACCAAACTTTGTGTGCAATTCTTATATCACCATACAGAGTTATTCCTAGGCTCGGAATCCCAAACGGACCTCGATAACACCAAAACCTACTTCAACCCAAATTTAAAGCACTTAAAAACCTTCAATGCGCCAACTTTCAACTTTAGGTGCCGAAACGCTTCCGGGTATCCAAAATCAATCTGACACACACGCCCAAGTCCAGAATCATCATACGAACCTATTGGGACCGTCAAATCCCGGTTCTGGGGTCGTTTATTACAAATATTGACCCAAGTCAAACTTAACCCTTTTAAGCCAATAATAAGGAACTAAGTGTTCCGAATTCAACTCGAACCCTTCCAAATACGAACTAACCATCCCCGCAAGTCATAGAATAGTAAAAATACATACCGGGGGGTGTCTTATATAGGGGAACAAGGATCTAGAAAACAAAACGAATGGTCGGGTTGTTACATTCTCTACCTCTTAAAAAAAATGTTCGTCCTCGAGCGTGTCTAGAATCATACCTGTAGTGCCGAATAAGTGTGGATATCTGCTCCGTATGTCCTCCTCGGTCTCCCAAGTCACCTCCTCGAATAATTGACCCCTTCATTGAACTTTTACTACATAAATCTTCTTGGACCTCAACTGGCAAACTTGCCTGTCAACAATGGCAACTGGCTCCTCCTTATAACCCAGGCTCTCATCTAACTGAACTGTGTTGTAGTCTAACACATGCGACTTGTCGGCATGATACCTCCGGAGCATAGACACGTGGAAGACTAGATGAACTCCCAATAGACTGGGAGGGAAAGCAAGCTCATACCCTAACTCCTCTCAACACCTCAAATAGACCTCTAAACCTTGGGATCAACTTGCCCTTCTTCCCGAACCTCATGACTCCCTTCATCGGCGAGACCTTCAAGAGAACCTTCTCGCCCACTATAAATGATAAATCATGCACCTTTGATCCATGTAACTCTTCTATCTGGACTGTGCTGTGCGAAGTCACTCCTGAATCAACTTTACCTTTTCCAAGGCATCCTTTACCAAGTCAGTACCATATAACTTAGCCTCGCCAGGCTCGAACCATCCGATGGGCGAACGACATCGCCGACCATATAAAGCCTCAAACGGAGCCATCTCGTTACTTGACTGATAACTATTGTTGTAAGCAAACTCATCCAAAGGCAAGAATCGATCCCACTGCCCTCCGAAGTCAATCACACATGCTCTGAGCATATCTTCCAAGATCTGAACCTTCCGCTCCAACTGTCCGTCGGTCTGCGGATGAAAGGCTATGCTGAGCTCACTCGAGTCCCCAACTCACTCTGTAGTGCCCTCCAGAAATACGAAGTAAATTGAGGGCCTCTATCTGATATGATTGAAACAGGCACACCATGCGACCGAACAATCTCCTGAATGTAAACATGGGCCAATCTCTCTAAAGAATACGTGGTCACCACAGGAATGCAATGTGATGACTTAGTCAGCTTGTCAATAATGACCCAAACTGCATCAAACTTCCTCAAGGTCCACAGCAACCCAACTATGAAGTCCATAGTTATGTGCTCCCATTTTCACTCAAGTATAATGCAATAGGCCACCTGGCCTCTGATGCTCATACTTAACCTGTTGGAAATTTAGGTACCTCGCTACATACTCGACTATGTCCTTCTTCTTCTGCACCCACCAATAATGCTGCCTCAGGTCGCGATACATCTCCGTAGCACCTCGATGAATAGAATATCGAGAACTGTCTGCCTCCTTTGAAATCTTCTCCCTCAATCCATCGACCTTTGGGACACACAGACGACCCTGGAGTCACAGAACACCATCTTCACCAAAAATAACCTCCTTGGCACCACCCTGTAGTACCGTCTCTTTGAGAACCAATAAGTGTGAATCGTCGTACTGGCGAGCCTTGATCTGCTCGAATAGTGAAGATTGGGCGATGACGCATGAAAGAACTCGGCTGGGCTCTAAAATATCCAACCTCACAAGTCTGTTTGCCAAGGACTAAATTTCCAAAGCTAATGGCCTCTCCTCTGCTAAAATGAATGCCAAACTACCCATACTCTCTGCTTTTCTAATCAAGGCATCCGCAACTACATTTGCCTTACCCAGATGATAAAGGATGGTAATAGTATAATCTTTTAGTAACTCAAGATATCCGTGCTGCCTCAAATTGAGATCTCTCTACTTGAATAAATGCTGCAAGCTGCGATGATCGGTGTAAACCTCACAGGACACCCCATAAAAATAATGCCTCCAGATCTTAAGAGCATGAACTATCGCGGCCAACTCCAAATTGTGCACGGGGTAATTCTTCTCGTGGGGCTTCAGCTAACGTGAAGCATATGCAATAACTCGCCCCTCTTGCATCAATGCACAACCTAGGTCAACGCATGAAGCATCGCAATAAACAATATACATCCCTAAACCGAAAGGCAACACAAACATCGGTGTTGAAGTCAAGGCGGTCTTGAACTTCGAAAAGCTTGCCTCGCAATCGTCGGACCATCAGAACGGAGCACCCTTCTGGGTTAATCTGGTCAAAGGTGCTACAACAGATGAGAAGCCCTCCACAAATTAACAATAATAATCTGCAACGCTCTTGATCTCGGTCGCTGTGGTAGGACAGGGCCAACTATAAACTACCTCGATCTTCTTGGGATCTACCTTAATACCCTCGCCTGACATAGCATGCCCTAAGAATGCCACAGAATCTAACCAAAACTCACACTTAGAGAACTTAGTTTATTGCTTGTGTTCCCGCAAGGTCTGAAGCACCACTCTCAAATGCTGCTTGTGCTCCTCCATGCTACACGAGTAGATCAAAATTTCATTAATGAAATGATGACAAACTAGTCAATATATGGCCTAAACACCCGATTCATCAAATCCATAAATACCGCTGGAGTTAGTCAAACCGAAGGACATCACTAAAAACTCATAGTGGCCGTATCTAGTCTGAAAAGCCGTCTTTGGAACATCCGAATCACGAATCTTCAACTGATGGTACCCCGATCTCAAGTCAATCTTAGAGAACACCCCAGCACCCTGCAACAGGTCAAATAAATCATCAATATGCGGCATCGGGTACTTGTTTTTAATGGTAACTTTGTTCAACTAGCGGTAATCAATGCACATCCGCATAGTCCCATCTTTCTTCTTCACAAATAACACTAGTGCACCCCACGAAGACACACTCGGTCTAACAAACCCGTTTGCTAGCAACTCTCTAAGTTGTTCTTTCAACTCCTTCGAAGCCATACGGTAAGAAGGAATAGAGATAGACTGGCTACCTGGAGCCAAATAAATGCAGAAATCGATATCAGATCTAGTAGCATGCCAGGGAAATCAGAAGGAAAAACATCGGAGAACTCCCGAACCACAGGCACTGAATCAATCGTCGGAGTCTCTGCGGTAGTTTCCCGAACATAAGCTAGATAAGACAAACAACCCTTCTCGACCATGTGTCGAGCCTTCATAAAAGAGATAACCCGACTAGATACACTGACAGATGAAGCCTTCCATTGCAATCTAGGCAGCTCTGGCGTCACCAAGGTAACAGTCTTGGCATGGCAATCAAGAATGGCGTGATATGGAAACAACCAATCCATGCCCAGGATGACCTCAAAGTCAGTCATATCAAGCAACAAAAGATCCGCTCTAGTCTCATAACCACAAAAAGTCACAGTACAGGACCGGTAGATCCAATCCACCATTACAGAATCGCCCACTAGCATGGACGCATATACAAGAGTACACAAGGACTCGTGAGGAACACCCAAAAAATGAGCAAACGGAGATGAAACATATGAATATGTAGATCCTGGATCAAATAATACCGAAGCATCACTACACCAGACAGAAATAATACATGTAATCACGGCATCTGAGGCTACTGCATCTGGTCTAGTCGGAAAAGCGTAGAACCTAGCTGGGGCACCATCTGACTGGCCTTCACCTATTTGGCCTTTACCTCTACGACGACCCTTACCCACCTACCCTCCACCTTTGGGCACCCGAACGGCTCGGCAGCTGGTGCTGTAACCATAGGTTGATGACCCTGCTGTATTGCCTTGCCTCGAAGTCTAGGATAAGACCTCTTCATGTGGCCATAATCCCTGCTCTCGTGAACATGGACTACTGACTTGAAGTCTAACCCTAATGGCATGAATACCCACTGGAGGAACCCTGAATAGCTGGTGGGCAGTAGGAACTCTCCGGCATGACGCTGAAATAGGGCCGCACTGGAGCATCCCCAGAAGGCAGCGCTGCTAGATATGTGGGCTAGCTAGGCTAACCTCTCCCAAACTGACCTCTGCCCCCAGACGGAGCACCACTAAACCCTCCGGAATAACGGAACCGCTTATCCCACGACATCTGCTCTGGGCTTCGCTGACGAACACCCTCAATCCTCCGAGCTATCTCCACAACTAGCTCATAAAAAGTCCCCATCTCAAACTCTCTGGCCATGGTGGCCTGGATACCGGAGTGCAAACCTGCAACAAACCTCCACCCTCTTTCAGCATCGGTAGGAAGTATCATAAGTGCTTGGCGAGACAACTCAAAGAATCTCGCCTCATACCTTACTGGAGCTGCTCAAACTGAAATCGCAACTCTTCCCTTTGAGTGCGTAAAATATATCTATCTAGAAAGATACATGTGAACTGGTCCCAAGTCAAGGGAGGAAAACCTGCTGGTCCGTCGAGAAGATAGGACTGTCACCATCTACGGGCCATACCCTCCAGCTGAAAGGTGATGAAGTCCTCCCCGTGGGACTCCAATATCCTTATGTTGTGCAGCCTGTCCCTGCACCTATCAATATAGTCCTGTGGGTCTTCATGTCTCTCACCTCCAAAGACAGGAGGTGAGAGACATCAACTGCACGATAGGAGATGAAGAAAGAGTAGTTTTCTAACACCCTATAGCCTCTTGAAGATACACCTTCGAACCGATCCGCAAGATGCTATTAGGCCTGCTCATAACTTGTGAGACGTAAGTGAGCCTAGTGCTCTGATACCATGTTGTCACGACCCAATTTCACTTATAGGCCATGATGACACCCAACGTTGCCGCTAGACAAGCCAACGATGAACTAGCCATGTATTTATTCTTTTAACAACTTCGAAACAATTGATTTTTATTTATTACGTAAATAAGAGGTTAAAAATTCAATAAAATAAAGTGGAAACTAATATAAGAACAAGTGTGGTGAAATAATTACTCAAAGCCATCAAATGTCTACTAGCATAATTCCAAGACCTGGTGTCACAAATGTATGAGCTACTAGTAGAATATACAAAACACTAAACTACAGTCTGAAATAGAGTAGAAAGAAGGTAAATGCAAAAGAGAGACTCTAGCTGCTGCAAAACAGACTCGGAAAGCAGCTCACCACTAAGTCTCGGATTATCAGGGGTGCACGTCGGGATGGCTGCCAGATGCACCTGCCTCAGATCCTGCACGATTAGTGCATAAGTGTGGCGTGAGTACATAAACAACATCTACCCATTAAGCATCCAGTCTAACCTCGAAGAAGTAGTGACGAGAGGTCGATACCGGCACTTACTATGGGCCAACAATAAAATACAAAAATTCTAAACAGGTACGGAACATGAAAATAATAATAATAACACAATGTCAAGTAGTGAATAAATGAGTCATTAACTGATAATGAATTTCAAAATCTCTAGCCAACATCTACAAACCCCAAAACAATTTCTGTCAGTAAATAAATTATAATCTCTCGAGCTATAAAGTAATATCAAGTGTAATCAGGCTCCGAGTATTATCACGCACGATTTATGTCGAGGTCATACGGTCCGATCCAAATATGTACTATGTGCACTGCCGAGGGTCAAACAACCTGAACCATAGATGCATCTATTATACTGCCAAGGTAAACGGCCTGCTCCCATGAGAATAGAGAAGTTTACCACGCTCACGAAAGTACTTGCGACGTGAGAGGACATGGATTTCTCAGAGATATTAAATATTCATAAATTCTTCCCCAAAATAAGAATTATAAATTTGAAAATTTTCAACTTTAAAATCTATAGTCTCAGATCTATTCAAGATAATTAATATGCATAACAAATATGATAGTACTGTAACAACCCGATCGGTCGTTTTAAACTCTAGCTTGTCGTTCGGCGGTTTGAGGCCTTGGGTAGCTTCACTTCAGGTCCTACGACTTATACGCGTGGTCGGAATTGAATTTTAGAAATTCAGAGTTGATTTGGAAAGAAAATTCTAATTTTGGAAGCTTTAAGTTGGAAGAATCAACTGAGGTTTACTTTTAAGTAAATGACATCAGAATTGAGATTTGAAGGTTCCAACAGGTTTGTATGATGATTTTTGTCTTAGGAGCGTATCCGGATGTTGATTTGGAAGTCCGTAGGTCATTTCAACGTCAATTGGCGAAAGTTGGAAATTGGATGATTTTTGGGAAGTTTGATTAGGAGTGGACTTTTTGATATCGGGGTCAGATTCTGATTCTGGAAGTGGGATTAGGTCTGTGATGTCAATTATGACTTGTGTTCAAAATTCGAGGTCAATCGGACTTGATTTGATAGGTTTTGGCGTCGAATGTAGAAGTTTGAAGTTCTAAAGTTCATTAAGCTTTGGGGTGTGATTCGTGGTTTTAGCATTGTTTGATGTGATTTGAAGTCTCGACTATGTTCGTATTGTGTTTTAGGACTTGTTGGAAGGTTTTGTTAAGGTCCCGGGGGCCTCGGGGTGGTTTCGGATGGTTGATCAAGTTGAAGCTTAAAGAACAGCTGAAGTGCACCAGTTCTGGTGCAATTGCACCTGCGCAAGTTTAACCGCAGGTACGTGACCGCAGAAGCGAGGATATGGTCACAGGTGCGGTTTGGGCATAGCTGGGTAGTGATCGCAAGTGCGAAGGGTTGTTCGCACCTGTGAGGTCGCAGATGCGGAGGGGTGTTACAGGTGCGAGAATGGGAAAGGAAGCCCAGGGCCGCAGGTGCGGAAGTATATCCGCAGATGCGGATGCGCATCTGCGCATGGGAGACCACATATGCGAAAGTTGGCTAGAAGTCCTGGATTGTAGAAGCGATGGGAAATCTGCAGAAGCAGATTGCAAATGCAGTCAAGTGATCCGCAGAAGCGAAAACTGGGCAGAATATAAGGGATCAAACTTGGTCATTTTGTCATTTTCATTTGGGATTTATGGAGTTTGATTCTTTGGCGATTTTGAGGAGTTTTCATCATGTAACACAAGGTAAGTAATTTCGCACTTGTTGTGAGCTAAATGTAAGGTTTATATGTGGATTTAAGGAGGAAAATTTAGGAAAATTGTGGGATTTTGGTAGAAAACCTAGAATTGATAATTTTAGTTTTTGACCACGATTTTGGAAATGGAATTAAGAATTTATATATTTGAGTTAGTAATGTTATGGGTAAGGTCTATCTTCGAAAATATTGGGTATTCAGGTACGTGGGCTCGATGGTTGTCTTTATCGACTTTACGAGCGGAGTTGGGGATTGTTTAAATTGATTAATTATGAGTATTAAAGTATATTTTGATTGGTTTGTACATTTTTTGACTAGTTTTGGATCGACGGGCATCGGTTTGAGGTGTTAGAGAGGCTTTGGAGCCAGTTATGGAACATCGGAGCGAGGTAAGTCTCCTGTCTAACTCTGTGAGGGAAAAATTACCCCTAGGTGATGTATTTGTTATGTGCTACCTGTTGCGGGGGCTACGTACGCACGAGGTGACGAGAGTCCATACGTAGCTAGATTCATGTTATTCCGGGTAGACTTAGGTTCCCTCCATGCTATAACTGTATTATTTGAGTTGTCTCTTGCCTATTAAATTCCTTTATTTACGTTGCGACTTGAGACTGGACTTGTGTAGAGTGATAGACTTGCACTATTGTAGTAATTTGACGGGCTTCATGATTAGCTACGAAATAATTGTACTCCTCTTACGAATTTCTCCAGCGTTATGCGTTCTCATCGAAAGGTTTCCCTTAAAATTTATAACTCACACGTCTATTCGTGAGTGGGGTCAAGGACCCGTCAAAGCTTCTTATTCTAATGGGATCAGGCCGTTCGCGTCGGCAGTATAATAGATACATTTATGGTTTGTGCCGCTCGACCCTCGGCAGTGCGCACATTATGATGGGATCGGGCCGTTCGCCTTGGCAAGATTATGTACCACACTCTCATGGGAGCGGCCCGTTCGCCTCGGCAATAAAATAGACGTATCTATGGTTCGGCAATATTATGATGGATCGGGCTGTACGCCTCGGCATTTCTATAAAATACTCTTATGAAATTGTGTGTATTAATTGGCAAGAAGCCAGTATATCTGTGACCTTTTCCAGATTTGAACAGTGATCGCCTGTATAGTAAGGTCCATTATATATATACTCTAATTGAAGAGGTAACTACTAGCAGAGAGTTTGATTTATTGCTAAGAGGAGAATTGTATCACGTATTATACTTGTTATTTCACTTATTTACTCTGACTCACATCTGTTTACTTCTACTGTATTTGTCTTATTGGAACACTAGCAAGTGTCGATGTCAACCCCTCGTCTCTACTTCTCTGGGGTTTGGCTAGATACTTACTGGGTACGCGTTGATTTACGTACTCATGCTACACTTGCTGCACTTATTGTGCAGGCATATATATGTCTAGTGATATTTTGGGCGCTGAGGCGCGACTATTGCAGGGACTTTACCATGAGCCGCATTTCATGTTACGATTCGTAGCCCGCAGAGTCTCTATCAGAGTTGTTTATATTTCTCCTGTCTAATTTGTATTCCAAACAGAAGTTGTATTTTTTTATATTTTCTAGTTGATGCTCATGCACTTGTGACACCGGTTTTGAGGGTGGCTACAGGTTGTTTATCATTGTAGTTCGTGTAAATATTATCATTCACTCTGTAAATTCTATTTCATACTATTTAATTAATGAAAATTATGATTTCAAATTACTAAAATGAGTACTTAAGTTGGTAAATCACCGTTGCCTTGCCTGATGGCGGTCTTAGTCGCCATCACGACCTTTAGCGGATTTTGGGTCGTGACAAGTACAATTAAAGCACGATGTAAATCTAAGACTACCCGGACATCTCATAAAATATAGCTACGCACGGACTCTCGTCACCTAGTGTGTAAGTAACTCTCTTACACAAATAACACACAACAAGATACACCTAAGGGGATGAGTTTCCTCTTACAAGGTTAGGCAAGAGACTTACCTCGTTCTCAAGCTCACTTCCGGTCAACAAATACGCTCTAAGTCCTCAACTTGGTGCCAAATACTATATAAATAAATCAATATATACTCAAAAGTTTATAATTTAACTATTAGAGTAATTACCCAACCCAATTTAGAAGATTCCTAAAATTCACCCCAAGGTCCATGTACTCGGATTTGGGAAATCTTCGAATATAATTGTTGTCCATAACCTCACGAACTCAAATATATAATTTTCACCCAATTCCATAACTATTTTTGTGGTTAAATCTCATTTTTATCAAAACCTAAGTTTTCAATTAAACCCATAATTTTCACTATTTTACATGTTAAAATCTACCCGTAATCTATGCATTTAACTTACATTGGGTAGGAATTACATACATTCAATAGCTAGGTGGAAATCCCTCTCTAAGAAGCTGCAAAAAATCGTCCAAGAAGTGAAATAAATGAACCAAAATGGCCTAAGTCCCGTATTAAATGGACCTAACTGCCTCCAGAGATTTCCACTTCTGCGGAGAATTGGCCGCTTCTGCGGCTCTGCATATGCGGAAATTGCATCCCAGATGTGGCCCTACCCTAGCTAGCCTACTTTCGCTTCTGCGGACAAAGGCTCGCTTCTGTGGCGTACGTGCCGCGCCTGCGAACTTGCCCGCTTCTACGGTCATCTGCCTCGCACCTGCGCTTTCGTAGCTGCGCTCCTTTCCTCGCTTCAGCGACTACACGCCCAGGCTGCCCAAGCCGCTTATGCGAGCTTCACCTCGCTTCTGC
Organism: Nicotiana obtusifolia; assembly: GCA_002018475.1. Lineage (NCBI taxonomy): Eukaryota > Viridiplantae > Streptophyta > Magnoliopsida > Solanales > Solanaceae > Nicotiana > Nicotiana obtusifolia. Next base: position 45,663 of record MCJB01050463.1, read on the forward strand.
GACCAAACATCCGTAGAAGCAGTTGCACCAGCAACAGAAAATTCCCAACTCTTCAACATGGCCCAAGTCGATCCAAACCCCATCCGAAACTCGCCCGAGCTACTCGGGACCTATTACAACCCAAATTTCTCTATAGGTCGTGATGACACCCAATGTCACCGCTAGGCAAGCAAACGGTGAACTAGCCATGTAATTATCCTTTTTAACTATCACGACCCAAAAACCAACCCTTCGTGATGGCGCCTATCATGGTACTAGGCAAGCCAACCACTCAAACATTTCCAACAATTTAAACCTTTAAAAGATTACAAAAATAGTTTAATTAAAGGAAAAACCTTTTAAAATATAAGAATAGGAAGTCATAACTCAATACAAAATCTCTCCCAAAATCGGGGTGTCATCGAGTACACAAGCATCTACATAAGGATGTAGTCTAGTACACCGTCTATAAAATAAAAATGAAAAACAAAATAAAAGATAAGGGAGGAGAGTCAAGGTATGTGAATGCCAAGCAACTACCTAGATGATCTCCGAAGGTCCGGACTCCACAACTTAGCAACCGCCATCACCGGAAACACCTGGATCTGCACACGAGGTGGAGTGTGTAGCGTGAGTACAACCAACTCAATAAGTAACAATTCGGACCTTTGGACTGAAAGTAGTGACGATCTCAGCAGTTACAGTTTAATTAGAGATAACAGTATAGAAATGTAGGCATCGTTTCAAGTTCATCAAATAAAAACTCAATACAAGAAAAATAGATCAACTCTGAATAATATGAGGGATATGACATCTCCATATCTACATGCCACTATGCAAGTTTTGTGTGATGCACTTCAATGGAAACCTCGCATACTCACACTCTCCGAGTACTCAATCACTCAGTAATTTATATTGCCAATACATCCCAGGTAAAATCTATCCCAAGTATATATATCAACTGACTGTCAGTCACTCGGTATTGTATAAGGCTAATCCAGCCCAAGGAAAATCCATCCTCAAATATAAATTATTCGGGTAAGATCCATGCCCAGGGAAGATCCATCCCTCCATATAAACCAACTGCGCTCACTGTGAGTGTGCAGACTTTGGAGGGACTCCTTCAGCCCAAGTGCTATAATAAGTCAGATTCAGGCATCAATATAGAAAACCTACTATGGCGTGCAACCCGATCCCATAAATATCACTCACAGTCAAGCCCTCGGCCTCACTTAGTCATCAATCTCTCCAGTCCCTCGGGCCCAACGCTCATACTAAGCAGCCTAAATCAATTATAAGAGATGTGACAATACACGATAACAAAGACTGAGATGCGATATGAAATGATGAATAAGACTGAGTACATAACTATAACTTAACCAGTAAGTCAACAGTAAAGAACGACCAATATGGGTCCCAACAGTACGAGCATATAGTATAAACATGATTCCTAACATGAATCACAGCTCAAGTTTTCTAACACATAGAATACAGCAAGAATATTCAGATAAAATGGCTACACACTCACGGGGTAATGACTAAATCACAATTTCTACAGTGCACACCCACACGCCTGTTACTTAGCATGCGCATCACCTCAACATCTATCACATAGTACGTAATTTGGGGTTTCATACCCTCAGAACCAAGTTTAGAAGTATCACTTACCTCAAACTGTGCAAATCTTTATTCAGACACGCCCTTGCCTCGCGAAACAGCCTCCGAATGACTCGAATCTAGCCATAAACAATTCGATACAATCAACACGAGCTAAAGGAATCAATTCCACAAGAATATACTAAGACCTTAATCAAAAGTCAAAAAGCCAACTCAAAAGTCAACCCCCTGGCACATGTCTCGGAATCCAGTAAAAGTCACGAAATCCGGACACCCATTCAACCACGAGTCCAACCATACAAAATTAGTCAAATCTTATCAAAACTCGACCTTCAAATCCTCAAATTATAGTTTATAAAGTTTTTACAATTATTCCCAAATTTTCATATCGAAGTACTAATTAAATGATGAAAATAATGATATATTCATGTATATTAACCAAATTCGAGTTAGAATCACATACCCCGATGAATTTCTTAAAAAACCGACGAATAATCGCCACAAACCGAGCTCCCAAAGTCCAAATGTGAAATAATACTCTAACCCTCGTTTATATAGTAAAAAATCGGACCTCCCATTGTGTTGATAGCACATTTTTTGTGCGGTCCGCACATTCCAGGTTTCGCAGCCGCAATTCCAAATTGTGCGGTCGCACTTCAATAGTGACTGCACTACCAGGCTTCAGTAAATTGACCATAACATTCTGTACAGACGTCTAAATGATGAATGGTTTAGCTTTTTGAAAACTAGACTCAAAGGGCTACAACTTTATTTTTTGGATCATCTCCAAATTCCTTAGATTAAATGATATAAACTTCTGAAGTCGGACCATCAAACCTGCAAATTCTCCTTTCTGCGGCCGCAAGAGTATTTCGGAGGTCCGCACATTTCCTCTGCAGTCCGCACTTTTCCTCTGCGGTCAGCACTCCGAAATGTGCCCTCCGCACTTCAACTGTTCCAGAACATCATCAAAGTGCCGAAATTCCCAAAGTCTTTCAAAACTCACCTTGAAACTCACCCGAGACACTCGGGACCCCGTCTGAATATACCAACAAGTCCCGTAACATAACACAGAACTACTCGAAGCCTCAAATGTCATCCGACAACATAAATTCAACGAATCGCAACCCAATTCAAGCCTAATGAGAACTAAGGAATTCCAACTTCTACATTCGATGCCGAAACCTATCAAATTATGTCCAATTAGCCTCAAATTTTGCACATATGTCATAAATCACACCATGGACCTACTCCAACTCTCGGAACCCCAATCCGAGCCCAGTATCCACAAAGTCAACTTTTGGTCAAACTTTCAAATTTTCAGCTTCCGCCATTTCAAGTCTAATTTCACTACGGACCTTCAAATCACAATTTGGACACGCATCCTAAGTCCATAATCACCCGACGGAGCAAATAGAATCATCAAAATTCCATTCTAGAGTTGTTCACACATTAGTCAACATCCGTCCAACCATTTCAACTTAAGCTTTCAACCTTGAGACTAAGTTTCTCAATTCATTCCGAAACCTCTCCGGACCCGAACCAACTACCCCGGCAAGTCACATAGCAGCTATAAAGCGTAAATTGAGCAGTAAATAGGGGAATGGGGCTACAACTCTCAAAATGACCGGCTGGGTCGTTACATCCTCCCCCTCTTAAAAAAACGTTCATCCTCGAACAGGTCTAGAAATGTACCTGGAGTCTCAAATAGGCGTGGATATCTGCTCCGCATCTCCAACTCGGTCTCCCAACTAGCCTCCTCAACTGGCTGACCTCTCCACTGCACCTTCACTGAAGCTACGTCCTTTGACCTCAACTTTCGAACCTGCCGATCCAAAATGGTTACCGGCTCCACATCATAAGTCAAATTACCATCCAATTGAACCGTGCTGAAATCCAAAACATGAGATGGATCGCCGACATACTTCTGGAGCATAGAAATATGAAATACTGGATGCACACTGGACAAACTAGGTGGCAAGGCAAGCATGTAAGCTACCTCTCCAATTCTTTGAAGCACCTTAAGCGGCCCAATATACCGAGGGCTCAACTTGCCTTTCTCCCCAACCATGAAAGTAACATCACGAACCTTCCTATCTGCGTGATTCTTCTGTCTAGACTGCGCTGTGCGAAGCCAATTCTGAATCAATTTAACCTTGTCCAAAGCATCCTGAACCAAGTCAATACCCAAAAGTCTAGCCTCACCCGGCTTAAAGCAACCCACCGGAGATCGACACTGCCTTCCACACAGCCTCATACGGAGCCATCTGAATGCTCGACTGGTAGCTGTTGTTTTAGGCAAACTTCACGAGCTGAAGAAACTGATCCCATGAACCCCCGAAATCAATGACTCAAGCGCATAGCAAGTCCTTCAATATCTGAATAGTGCGTTTGGACTTTCCATCCATCTGACGGTGAAATGCTTTACTCAACTCAACCTGGGTCCCCAACTCTCGCTGCACGGCTCTCCAAAACTGCAATGTAAACTATGTGCCCTGATCTGAAATGATGGACACTGGCACACAGTGAAGCCGAACAATCTCACGGATGTAAGTCTCAGCCAAGTGCTCCGATGAATAAGTAGTCCTAAATGGAATGAAGTGCAGGAACTTGGTCAGCCGATCCACAATCACCCAAATAACATCAAAATTCCTCGAAGTCTATGGCAGCCCCCAACTACAAAATCCATGGTGATATGCTCCCATTTCCACTCTGGAACCTCTAGCCTCTGAAGCAACCCACCTGGTCTCTGATGCTCATACTTCACCTGCTGACAGTTAAGGAACCAAGCTATAAACCCCACTATATTCTTCTTCATCCTCCACCAATAGTGTTGCCTCGAGTCCTGGTACATCGGTGCAACACCCGGATGAATGGAATACCGCGAGCTGTGGGCCTCCTCAAGAATCAACTCACGTAGACCATCTATATTGGGCACACAAATCCTACCCTGCATCCTCAACACCCCATCATCCCCGATAGTAACATCCTTAGCAGCACCGCGCTGAACCGTGTCCTTAAGGACAAGCGAATGAGGATCATCATACTGGCTCTCTCTGATGCAGTCATATAAGGAAGACCGAGAAATCACATAAGCTAGAACCCGGCTGGGCTTTGAAACATCTAATGTCATGAACTGGTTGGCCAAGGCCTCAACATCAACTACAAGCGGTCTCTCACCAACTGAAATGAATACAAGACTACGCATACTTACCGCCTTTCTACTCAAGGCATCGGCCACCACATTAGCCTTCCTGGGATGATACATAATAGTGATAGCATAGTCCTTTAGCAGCTCCAACCATCTCTGCTGCCTCAAATTTAGATCTTTTGTTTGAACAAGTGCTGGAGACTCCGACAATCCGTAAATACCTCACAAGACACACCGTAGAGATAATGCCCCCAAATCTTCAGTGCGTGAACGATGGCAGCCAACTCCAAATCGTGGACAGGGTAGTTCTTCTCATGAGGCTTTAACTGGTGCGAAATATAAGCAGTTACCCTACCCTCCTACATCAAGACACACCCAATACCAATCCGAGAAGCATCACAATACACTGTATAAGAGCCTGAAGCTGAAGGAAAAACTAGAACTAGAGCTGTGGTCAAGGCGGTCTGGAGCTTTAGAAAGCTCTCCTCACACTCATCCCAACCACCTGAAAGGAGCACCCTTCCAGGTCAATTTGGTCAAGGGCGATGCAATAGACGAGAAAACCTCCACGAAGTGACGATAATAACCGGCCAAGTCGAGAAAGTTCCGAATCTCCGTAGCAGAGGACGGTCTGGGCTAACTCTAAACCGCCTCTATCTTCTTTGGATCCACCTGAATCCCCTCACTGGACACCACGTGCCCCAAGAACCCCACTGAACTAAGCCAAAACTCACACTTGGAGAACTTGGCATAAAGCTTCTCCTCCCTCAATCACTGCAACACAATCATCAAATGCTGGCATGCTCCTTCTAGCTATGAGAGTACACCAGGATATCATAATTGAATACTATGACAAACGAGTCGAGATAAGGTTAAAAAACACTTTTCGTCAGATGCATGAATGTTGCTGGTGCATTGGTCAGCCGAAAAGACATCACAAGGAACTCATAATGACCATTACGGGTCCTGAATGCCGCCTTCAGAATATTCGAGTCCCGGATCTTCAACTGGTGATACCCAGACATCAAATCAATTATAGAGCACACCATCGCTCCCTAAAGCTGGTCAAATAGATCATCAATGCGTGGAAAAAGATAGTTGTTCTTGATTGTAACTTTGTTCAACTGCCTATAATCGATGCACATCCGCATAGTACAATCCTTCTTTTTCACAAATAGAATCGGTGCACCCCAAAGCGACACACTAGGCCTAATAAACCCCTAATCAAGAAGTTCCTGAAGTTGTTCTTTAATTCCTTCAACTCAGCTGGTGCCATACGATAAGGAGAAAATAGAAATGGGCTGAGTGCCCAGCACCAAATCAATACCAAAATCAATATCCCTGTCGTGCGGCATGCCCGGCAGGTCTGCAAGAAACGCATATGAAAAATCTCGCACCACCGGGACAGAATCAATAGTATGAGTATCAACACCAACATCCCTCAAAAAGGCCAAATAAGATAAACAACCCTTGCCAATCATCTGTTGGGCCTTCAAATAGGAAATCACTCTACTGGGAATATTATCTAAAGAACCTCTCCACTCAATCCTTGGCAACCCCGGCATCGCCAACGTCAGTGTTAGCGTGACATTCCAGCATAGCATGACATGGAGAAAACCAATCCATACTCAAGATCACGTCGAAATCAACCATACTAAGCAGTAAGAGATCAAATCTAGTCTCCAATCCTCCAATGGTCACTACACATGACCGATATACGCGGTCCATAATAATAATATCGCCCAGCGGCATAGATACATGAACTGATGAAACTAATGACTCACGAGGCATATCCAGATAATGAGAAAAATATGATGATACGAATAAGTGGAACCAGGGTCAATTAATACAGAAGCATCTTTGTGGAGTACTGAGACAATATCTCTAATCACTGTCGAAGCAACAACATCTGGCCTAGCAAAGATAGCATAGAATCGGGCCTGACTGCCACCTGATCGGTCTCCCCCTCTTGGACGACCCCTAGCTGCCTGAGCCCCAACTCGAGCTGGCTGGGCGGATGGTGAAGTAACTGGTGCTGAAGTCGTAGCCTGATTCCTCTACTGAGCTGGACATCCCAAAAGGCAGGGGCAACATCTCATTATGTGACCCAAATCTCAACATTCAAAACTACACCTCTCTGAAAATGGCGGCAAGTATTGAGGTGGACCCTGAGATCCAGAATACCCACTAGAAGAACTCGGTGCAGATGAACCTTGAATTGAAGGAGCATGGGATGAACTCTGAACTGGAAGAGCACCGAGAGATGACTGACCCAGACGGGCATCGTATGAACCATAGCCAGATGATACACCAACATGAGCTGGACGAGTCATCTGAGCGAGCCTATAAGGACAACCCCTACTATGGTAGGACTGCTCCCCAGAAGGAACACCACCCAAACCTCGAGGCCTTTTGGCCTCCCTCTCCTCACGCTCCTGTCTACGGACCATCTCTATCTATCGAGCAATATCTACCACCTCATCAAAAGTAGCACCAGATACCCTCTCCCAAGTAATAAGCAGCCACAACTAATATGTGAGGCCATCAATGAACCTTCTAATCCTCTCCTTATCAATGAGAACAACACAAACTACGTGACGAGCACACTCTAAAAACCTCATCTCGTACTGGGTCACAGACATGACATCCTGACGTAGTTGCTCAAACCGTCTGTGCAGCTCCTCCCTACGAGACTGCGGCACGAACTTCTCCAAAAAGAGAACAGAGAACTCATGCCATGTAAGCTGCGCTGCACCAACCGGCCTGGGCCTCTCATAAGCATCCCACCACCTGAAGGCAGCTCCAGTGAACTGAAAAGTAGTGAACGAGACCCCACTGATCTCCAGAATACCCACCGTGCAAAGAATCTGCTGGCACTTATCCAAGAAGCCTTGGGCATCCTCTGGCTCATCCCTACTAAATGATGGAGGATGAAGCCTCCGAAATCTCCCTAGTCTCTTCTGCTCATCATCAGTTATAACGGGACTCACCTGGGCTTGAGCAATTGCATCCGGCTGGGCTGGTAGTGCCCCTAGTGTCTGAAGTCCCTGCAAAACATGCTCTGGAGTACGGGCAGAAGGAGTCTGAGTACCTGTCCCCAGCCTGAGAAGTGGATGGCGCGGCCTGAACATAAATTTCCTGAGCAAGGCTAGTGCATACAGGAAAAATATGAGCCAAAGCCTCCTGAAGGCCTGGAATCACAATGCGTACAGCGGGTGCCTAAAATGGACTTACTGGCTTAACTGCATCTGGTACCTGCTCCTGAGCTGGAGCAACTTGTGTATCTACAGGCGCTGCTTTAACTGTTGTAATGCAAAGTAAACTGAGGGCCTCTATCTGATATAATGGAGACAGGCACACCATGCAACCGAACAATCTCTTAAGTGTAAATCTGGGCCAATCTCTTTGAAGAATACGTGGTCACCACCGGAATGAAGTGTGCCGACTTGGTCAACCTATCGACAATGAACCAACTGCATCAAACTTCCGCAAGGTCCGTAACAACCCAAATACGAAATCCATAGTAATGCGCTCCCATTTCCACTCAAGTATAACCATCTGCTAAGAGTAGGCCACCTGGCCTCTGATGTTCGTACTTAACCTGCTGGCAATTAAGGCACCTCGCTACATACTTAACTATGTCCTTCTTCATCCGCCACCACCAATAATGCTACCTCAGGTCGAGATACATCTTCGTAGCACCTGGATGAATATAATACCGAGAACTGTGTGCCTCATTTAGAATCGTTTCCCTCAATCCATCAGCATTAGGGACACATAAACGACCCTAGAGTCACATAACATCATCCTCACATGTAGTAACCTCTTTGGCACCACCCTGTAGTACTGTCTCTCTGAGAACGAATAAGTGCAGATCGTCGTACTGGAGAGCCTTGATCTGCTCGAACAGTGAAGACTCAGCGACGATGCATGCAAGAACTCGCCTGCGCTCTGAAATACCCAATCTCACAAGTCTGTTAGACAAGGACTGAATGTTCCAAAGCTAATGGCCTCTCCTCTGCTGAAATGAATGCCAAACTACCCATACTCTCCGCCTTTCTGCTCAAGGCATCCGCAAACCACATTCGCCTTGCCTAGATGATAAAGGATGGTAACTCAAGCCACCTACGCTGCCTCAAATTGAGATCCCTCTGCTTGAACAAATGCTGTTAGCTGCGACGGTCGGTGTAAACCTCACAGGACACCCTATAATGATAATTCCTTGAGATCTTGAGAGCATGAACAATTGCGGCCAACTCCAAATCATGTACGGGGTAATTCTTCTCGTGGGGCTTCAACTGACGTGAAGCATATGCAATAACTCGCCCCCTACATCAATACACAACCCATGACAACGCGTGAAGCGTCGCAATACACAATGTACATCCCTGAACCGGAAGGCAACACTAACACCAGTGTTAAAGTCAAGGAGGTCTTGCGCTTCTGAAAGCTCGCCTCACAATCATTGGACCATCGGAATGGAGCACCCTTCTAGATCAATCTAGTCAAAGGTGCTGCAACAGATAAGAAACCCTCCACAAACCGGCCATAATAGCCTGCTAAACCCATGACCCTGATCTTAGTCGCCGTGGTAGGACGAGGCCAACTCTGAACTGCCCCGATCTTCTTGGGATCCACCTTAATACCCTCGCCAGAAACAATATGCCCCAAGAATTCCACAGAATCTAACCAAAACTCACACTTGGAGAACTTAGCATATAGCTTCTGTTCCTGCAAGGTCTGAACCACCACTCTCAAATGCTGCTCGTGCTCCTCCATGTTAAGCGAGTAGATCAAAATGTCATCAATCAAAACAATGACAAATGAGTCAATATATGGCTTGAACACCCAGTTCATCAAATCCATAAACACCGCCGGGGTGTTAGTCAAACTGAAAGACATCACTAGAAATTCATAATGGCCATATCTAATCCGGAAAGCTGTCTTCGGAACATCTGAACCTCGAATCTTCAACCGATGGTACCCCGATCTCAAGTCGATCTTAAAGAACACCCTGGCACCCTGCAACTAGTCAAAAAAATCATCAATACGTGGCAACGGGTACTTGTTCTTAATGGTAACTTTGTTCAAATGGCGGTAACCAATGCACATCCGCATAGTTCCATCTTTCTTTTTTACGAATAACACTGGTGCACCCTAAGGCGACACACTTGGTCTGATGAACCCCTTTGCTAGTAACTCCTCAAGCTATTCTTTCAACTTCTTCGGAGCCATGCAGTACAGTAGAATAGAGATAGGTTGGGTACCTGGAGCTAAATCGATACAGAAATCGATATCACGATCTGGTGTCATGCCTGGAAGATCAGAAGGAAACACATCGGAGAACTCTCGGACTATGGGCACTAATTCAATCTCCAGAGTCTCTGTAGTAGTATCCCGAACATAGGCTAGATAAGCCAAACAACCCTTCTCGACCATGTGTTGAGCCTTAGGAAAGGAGATAACCCGACTAGATGCACTGACAGACAGGCCCTTCCACTCCAATCTAGGAAACTTTGGCTTCGCTAAGGTAACAGTCTTGGCATGGCAATCAAGGATGGCATGATATGGAGACAACCAGTCCATGCCCAGGATGATTTCAAATTCTGTCATATCAAGCAACAGAAGATCCGCTCTAGTAGCATAACCACCGAAAGCAATAATGCAGGACCAGTAGATCCAATCCACAACAACCGAATCACCCATAGGAGTGGACACATAAAAAGGAGTACCCAAGGACTCACAAGAAACGCCCAAGAAATGGGCAAACAGAGATGAAACATATGAATATGTAGACCCTGGATCAAATAGTACCGAAGCATCCCTACCGCAGACAGAGATAATACATGTGATCACACCATCTGAGGCTAGTGCATCTGGTCTGGCCGGAAAAGCATAGAATCTAGCTGGAGCGCCACCTGACTAGCCTCCACCTGTCTGACCTCCACCTCTAGGACGGCCCCTACCCACCTGCCCTATCGCCTCTTGGCGGCCGGATGGTTGGTGCGGCAGCTGGTGCTGTAGTCATAGGTTGATGACCCTGCTATATTGCCTTGCCCCGAAGTCTGGGACAAAACCTCTTCATGTGGCCAAGATCCCCGCACTCGTAACAACCCTTCAAAACGGTGGGCTCCTGACCTGAAGTCTGACCTTGATGGCCTGAATATCCATTGGAACCCTAAAGAGCTAATGGGCGGTAGTAACTTTCTAGCATGGCGCTGAAATAGGGCTTCACTGGAGCACACTAAGGAGGCGGCGGTGCTGGATATGTGGGCCTGCTAGACTGACCCCTCACGAACTGATCCATGCCCCCAGCCGGGGCACCGCTAAACTATTTAGAATATCGAAACCACTTATCCCTCGTCGCTTGCTCTCGGCTCTGTTGACGGACACCCTTGATTCTCTGAGATATCTCCACAACTAGCTCGTAAAAAGTCCCTATCTCAACCTATCGGGCCATAGTGGCCTGGATACCAGAGTGAAAACCAACAACAAACCTTTGCACTCTCTCTGCATCGGTAGGAAGTATCATAGTGCATGGCGAGACAACTCATAGAATCTCGCCTCATAGTCGGTCACCGACATCTGGCCCTACTGAAGCTGCTCGAACTGAAATTGCAACTCTTCCCTCTAAGAGGGTGGAATATATCTGTCCAGGAAGAGGTGTGTGAACTGGTCCCAAGTCATGGGAGGAGATCCTGCGGGTCTGCCGAGAAGATTGGACTGCCACCATCTACGGCCTTGCCCTCCAACTGAAAGGTGGTATAGTTCACGCCATGGAACTCCAATATCCTCATATTGTGCAGTCTGTCCCTACATCGATCAATAACGTCTTAGGGCTCCTCATGTCGCTCACCTCCAAAGATAGGAGGATGTAGCCTGGTCCATCTGACTAATAGCTTCTGTGCATCGCCGACCGTAGCTGGTCTAGGCTTAGGTATAGCAGCTGCAACTGGCTGAGCTTCGCCCACGGGTGCCAGAGGTCTGATACACGGCAGCTGTATGCCTAGGAGCCTGAGCGGTAGGGGTCTGTGCTCCCCCTCCCGCCTGATATGTGGTTGGGTTTACTGGAAATAAACCAGCCTGAGTCATAGAATTCATGAACCGCAGCATCCAGGCACGGACATGAAATCTGCTGAGGCTGGCTCCGCTGCAGGCACCTTGCCCTGCTCCTCAATAATAGGATCCTCTACTGGATCCACTGGTGGCATAGTTAGAGTAACTCTAGGACGCCCTCGTCCTCTACCACGAGCTGAAGCCCTCCCTCGGCCTCTACCTCGACCTCTAGCAACAGAGGGAGCGGCTCCTCCACGGTCGGGTACATTTACAGCGCACGTTCTCACCATCTATGAGAAAATAAGAGAAAGATACTCAGCACAACATCAACTACACAATAGGAGATGAAGAAAGAGTAGTTTCCTAACACCCTATAGCCTCTCGAAGATAAGTACAGACGTCTCCGCACCTATACGCAAGACTCTATTAGGCCTACTCATAATTGGTGAGACCTGCGTGAGCCTACTGCTCTGGTACCATGTTGTCACGACCCAAATTTCCTTATAGGTCGTGATGGCGCCCAGTGTCGCCGCTAGGCAAGGCCAACGGTGAATTAGCCATGTAATTATCCTTTTTAACATTTTAGAAATGGTCGATTTTAATTAATAAATAAGTGAGAGGTGAGAAATTTAATAAAATAAAGTGTGAAGAATTATAAGGACAAGTGTGATGAAATAAATACTAAAAAATCATCAAATGTCTACAAGCATAATTCCAAGACCCGGTGTCACAAGTGTATGAGCTACTAGTAGAATATACAAAACACTAAACTACTGTCTGAAGTAGAGTACACAGAAAGTAAATACTAAAGAGAGACTTCAGGTGCTGTAGAACGGACTTGGAAGCAGCTCACCACTAAGTATCGGAGTATCAAGGGTGTGCGCCGGGATGACTACCAGATGCACCTGCCTCAGATCCTGCACGGTTAGTGCAGAAATATAGCATGAGTACATGAATAACATGTTCCCAGTAAGTATCCAGTCTAACCTCGAAGAAGTACTGACGAGGGGTCAACATTGACACTTACTATGGGCTAATAATAAATACAGGAATTATAAATAGATATGGAACATGGAAATAATAATACTAATAACACCATAACAAGCAGTGAATAAATGGTTCCTTAACTGATGATAACATCACAAGAATTTCTCTAGCAAACACCTACTAACCCCGATTCAACTTCTGTCATTTAATGAATTATAATCTCACAAGCCATGAAATAATATTAAGTGTAATTAGGTTCCGAGTATTATCACGCACGATTTACGCCGAGGTCGTACGGCCCGATCAAAAAACATACTGTGTGCACTGTCGAGGGTCGAACGCCACGAACCATAGATGTATCTATTAACCTGCCGAGATGAACGGCCCACTCCCATGAGAGTAGAGAAGTTTACCTTGCTTGCGGAAGTACTTGCGACGCGAGTGGACATAAATTTCTTAGAGTTATTATATATTCCTCAATTCTTCCCAAAAATAAGAAATCTAAATTGGAGAGTTTCAACCTTACAATCCCTAATCTCAGCTTTATTTTAGACAATTAATATGCATAATAAACATAACAGTACGATCAAGGCATGATGTAAATCTAAGACTACCCGGACATCTCATGGAATATAGCTACGCACAGGCTCTCATCACCTAGTGCATATGTAGCTCCCAACACAAGTAATTCACAACAAAAATACACCTAAGGGGATGAGTTCCCTCTTACAAGGTTAGGCAAGAGACTTACCTCGTTCTCAAGCTCACTTCCGATCAATAAATATGCTTTAAATCCTCAACTCGGTGCCAAAAAACCCGGAACTAGTCAAATGCTATATAAATTAATCAACACATGTTCAAAAGTTCATTATTTAAATATTAGAGTAATTACCCAACCCAAATTGGAAGATTCCTAAAATACACCCCGGGGCACACATTCCCGGATCCCGAAAATTTTTTTGAAGATAAATGTTATCCATAACCTCACGAACTCAAATATATAATTTTCACCCTATTCCATAATCATTTTCGTGGTTAAATCCCATTTATATCAAAAACCCAGGTTTTTCAACTAAACCCATAATTTCTATAATTTTTCATGTTAAAATCTACTCATAATCTATGTATTTAACTTATATTGGATAGAAATTACTTACCTCAAAGTGCTAGGTGAAAACCCCTCTCCAAGAGCTCCAAAATTGCCCAAGAGATGAAAGAAAATGAGCCAAAATAGCCTAGGTCCCGTTTTTAAAATGTTTCTGCCCAGTGGTCCTTATACGCGATTGTGGCCAAGCTCTCGCGATCGCGAAGGCTAAACTGAAGAGCCCAAGGACAAGGCATTACGCGAACGCGAGAGTACCCATGCGAATGCGGTGCACTGGGCCGCCTACTCCTTGCGAACGCGGGGCCTAACACACGAACGCGTAGGGCAACTAGGTTGCCCAGGCCAAGGCCCAGGCTTCTACGCGAACGCGGCCTGCCAAGAGCGAACGCGGAGGCCAAAAATTCCAGGCCTCCGCAAACGCGGCCCTGAATTCGCGAACACGAAGGGTAAAAGCCCCATGTCCCCAAATCCTTCATCGCGAACGAGAGGGTCTTTCCGCGTTCACGAAGAAGGAACCAGAACAGAAAATTCTGGTATTTTCAACTTAACTCCGGGTGGTCCGAAATACTCCCGAGTCACTCGGGACCCTGTCCAAATGCACTAACAAGTCCATAAACTTGTTACGGACTTGTTCGAACTCTCGAAACACGTAAAACATCACCGGCACTAAGAATCGCACCCCAAAATCAAATTGAATCAAATTATGAACCTCAAGTTTTAAACTTTCTCCAAACGCGTCGAATCATACTTAAACTACTCGGAATGATACCTAATTTTGCATGCAAGTCTTAGATCAGCATACAGAACTATTCCCTGGTTCGAAATACCAAACGGACCTTGATAACACCATAACCTACTTCAAACCAAATTTAAAGAACTTTAAAACCTTCAATGTGCCATTTCAGTATTAAGCGCCGAAACGCTCCCGGATCATCCAAAACCCAATCCAAACATACGCCCAGGTCAAAAATCATCATATGAACCTATTGGGACTGGCAAATCCCGATTCCGAGGTCGTTTACTAGAAATGCTAACCCAAGTCAAACTTAACCTTTTAAAGCCAATATTAAGGAACCAAGTGTTCCGATTTCAACCCGTGTTCCGATTTCAACCCGAACACTTCCAAACCCGAAGTAGCCATCCCCGCAAGTCATAAAATAGCAAAAACACATACGAGGAGTCTTATTTAGGGGAACGGGGTTCTAGAAAGCAAAACAACTGGTTAGATCATTACAAGGCCTTAACAAAATATACCAACAAGTTCGTAAACATAAGACGGACTCGCTCGAACCCTCGGAACGCGTAAAACTACATCAAAATTTAGAATCTCACTCCAAACCAAATCGAATAAACTTATAAACTTCAAGTTCTTCCAACTTGCTCCGAACGCTCCGAATCATACTTAAACTACTCGGAACGACACCAAATTTTGCGTGCAAGTCTTAAATCACCATTCGAAGTTTCTCTCAGGCTCGGAATCCTAAACAGACCTCGATAACACCAAAACCTACTTCAACCCAAATTTAAAGCACTTTAAAACCTTCAAAGCGCCAACTTTCAACTTTAGGCGCCGAAACGCTCCCGGGTCATCCAAAACTCGATCCGAACACACGCCCAAGTCCAAAATCATCATATGAACCTATTTGGACCGTCAAATCCCGGTTCCGGGGTCTTTTACTACAAATATTGACCCAAGTCAAACTTAACCCTTTTAAGCCAATAATAAGGAACTAAGTGTTCTGATTTCAACCCGAACCCTTCCAAACCCGAACTAACCATCTCTGCAAGTTATAAAACAGTAAAAGCAAACACGGGGGATCTTATTTAGGGGAACAGGGATCTAGAAAGTAAAACGACCGGTCGAATCGTTACAGTCATCATTTATTGAAATAATTATGAAAAGAGAGAAAAATAATAATGATAACATTTTCAATACCTTTTTTTCTTATGTTGTTATATTCTTGTTACTTGGGGATTGTATTTTTAAAATACTATAATTGATTTTTCTCTATTTTTTTAATTTCATTCACTATCAATACTCTTTCTGTGAAAATGAATTTATGTACCTTAAAAGTTTTATCAGCTTGACTCTTAAGTCAATAAGAAAACTTGTTTTTGGTGAATAATATGTAAAAAAAATTGTATATAAGAAAAATAAATTATGTATTATAGCAATTAACATTTGAATAAATGTAACATTATATTCTTTAAAATGAATAAATGAGTATTATTGTCACGACCTGATTCTCCTATAGGCCGTGAGGGCGCCTAGCTCCGCCACTAGGCAATCCAATAGTGAACTAACTACGTGATTTCTCCTTTTAATAAGTTTTCAGGTAATTAAATTTTCATTAATTAAATGGTTACGAAACAAAAAATTTAAATAAATAAGACGAAAGCAGCTAAGTGCAATCATAAAAATAGTGATAATCCCAAAACCATACAGTCTACTAGTGTGTGTGCCAAGACTTGGTGTCACAAGTGTATGAGCTACTAGTAGAATTATACAAAACACTAAAATATTGTCCGAAGTGAAGTAGACAGAAAGCAAAACACAAAAGAAAGACTTCAGGTGCTGCAAAACGGCTCGCAAGGCAGCTCATCGCGTAGTCTCGGAGTATCAGGGGTGTGTATCGGGGTGACTACCAGATGCACCTGCCTCAAAACCTGCACAGTTAGAGAAGAAGTATAGCGTGAGTACATAAATAATATGTACCCAGTACGTATCAAGTCTAACCTCGAAGAATTAATAGTGACGAGGGGTCGACTTCGATACTTACTATGGGCTAACAATAAAATGCAGGAATAATAAATAAACATGGACCAAATAATACAATTAATACAACTCAGTAACAAGCAGAGAATAATAATTCTTCAACTATCAACAAATTCCGAGTCAATTCCTGTCATTTAAATAATTATAATCACTCAAGTCATAAACTAATATCAAGTAAAATTAGGCTCCTAGTATTATCACGCACGATTTATGCCAAGGTCGTACGGCCTGATCCAGAAATATATTGTGCACTGTCGAGGGTCGAATGGCACGAACCATAGATGCATCTATTAACCTGCTGAGGCGAACGGCCCGTTCCCATGAGAGTAGAGGAAATTTACCTTGCTCGCGGAAATACTTGCGATGCGAGTGAACATAGATTTCTCAAAGTTATTATGTAATTCTTCCATTCTTCCCCACGCATAAGAAAATTAAACGGGAGACATTAAATCTTAAAATCCTTAATTTTAGCTCTAGTTAAGACTATTAATATGCATGACCAACATAATAGAGCAAACAAAGCATGGTGTAAGCCTGAAGCCACCCGGACATCTCATAGAATATAACTACACACTGACTCTTGTCACCTGGTGCGTACGTAGCTCCCCACATATAATTCACAACAAAAATACAACTAAGGAGATGAGTTCCCTCTTACAAGGTTAGGCAAGAGACTTACCTCGTTTCAAAGCTCGCTATCCGGCCTCAAATTCCCTCTAAAGCCTCAACTCGGTGCCGAACAAATGCGAAACGAGTCAAATGTTGCATACATCAATCAATATATGTTCAAAAATTCATATTCTAACTGTTAGAGTGATTACCCAGCTCCAGTTGAAGGATTCCTAAAATTCATCCCCAGGCCCACATCCTCGATTTCGGAAATTTTTGAAGAAAGTTGTTACCCATAACCTCACGAACTCAAATATGTAATTTTCACTCCATTCCATAACTATTCTCGTGGCTAAATCTCATTTTTATCAAAACCTAGATTTTTCATCTAAACCCATAATTTTCACAATTTTACACTTTAAAATCAAACCATAACCTATGTATTTAACTCACATTGCATAGAAATTACTTACCTCAAAATGCTAGGTAAAAATCCCCCTCCAAGAGTTCCAAAATCGCCCAAGAGATGAAGGAAAATGAGCCAAAATAGCCTAAGTCCTGCATTAAATAACCCATTCTACCTCCAGCAATTTTCGCATTTGCGGAGGGTTGGTCGTTTTTGTGGCTTCGCATCTGTGGAAAAATTATCGCAGATGTGGCCTTTGCCCAGTTGGCCTACTTCCGCATCTGCGGACCACAGGCCCACTTCTGCGGGTCCGCTCCTGCAACACGCGTGCTGCTTCTGCGGTTTCCTCCATCGCACTTGCGCGTTCGCATGTGCACACAGTCGCTCGTATCTGGCGGTTCTTGGGCAGCTCTTGCTAGGCCGCTTTTGCGGCTGCTGGCTCGCTTTTGCGTGCTCGCACCTGCGGCTAGTCCTCCACAGGTGCAATTGATCCAGAAGATAGGTGGTTCAGCTGCTCACCGAAGGTCAATCGACCTCCGTGCATCGTCCGCCATCCGGGGCTCCTGAGGCCCCGTCCAACATACCAACAAGTTTGAGATCATAAAACGGACTCGCTCCCACCCTCGCAACGCGAAAAACAACATTAAAACTAAGAATCGCAACCCAAAACCAATAGGATCAACTTATGAACTTTAAATTCTTTCAACTTACTCTGAACGCGCCGAAACATACTTAAACTACTCGGAATGACACCAAATTTTGCATGCAAGTCTCATATCACCATACGGAGCTATTCCCAGGCTCGAAATCACAAATAGACCTCAATAAGACCAAAACCTACTCCAAACCAAATTTAAAGAACTTTTAAACCTTAAATGAGCAAACTTTCAACCTTAAGAGCCGAAATGCTCCCGGGCCATCCAAAACCTGATCTTAACATATGCCCAAGTCCAAAATCATCATACCAACCAATTGGAACTGTCAAATCCCGGTTCCGAGGTCGTTTACTCAAAATATTGACCAAAGTCAATCTTAGCCTTTTAAAAGCCAACTAAGGAGCTAAGCATTCCGATTTCAACCCGAACCTTTCTAAATCGCGAACTAACCATCCCCGCTAGTCATAAAATAATAAAAGCACATACGGGGAATCTTATTTAAGGAAATGGAGATCTAGAAAGTAAAACGACTGGTCAATCGTTACAATTATTATACTGTTGATGTTGTAATTAATTACAAAATATTCGATATCTTCTGAACCTGAAAAGTTTGAGCAATTTAATTTAATTAACTATTATATAGTAAACTTAGTTATGATAGTTGGCAAACCAATTAGATTGCCATCCATTCTCTGCTTTTGAGAGGTGGTTTCTTTTCTCTTTTTTCGTTTGTACTAAAAGCAAGATGATTTTTCTTTTCACTTTAGACAAGTTTCATCTTTTCAAGAAATTTGGGGCGTTTTCATTTCTTTAATTTTAAGCCCCATTTTGGCTATAGATTTTGTTAATTTTTTTCTAAATTTTAGAAAATATTTATTTGTTTATAGATTTTATTTATATTTTGGTTTTCAAATCTCAAAACCAAAAACCAGCTCAAAAGTTGTTTTGGTCCAAAAAATTAACTTTTGGTTTTTAAAACAATGTCAAAAATTACCTTAAACTTTTGTATTTTATAAAAAGTTTACTTTCTATTATTATGATCTAACTAATCCATATCTATCCATTTTTCCCTTATTAAACTCAAAGCAGCTTTGCCCTTCTTTATAAACAGTAGAAATCCTTTGTCAAAGTTGTTGTGGCAATCCACCGCAAAGATAAAATTTGAAGGTAATTTGCTAAAATCTGCTAATGTTTGTATAAATTTTTTTCAGATTTGTTTCGCTTGTTCTGTATGAATTTTCTTCGGATTTGTTTCGCTTGTTTTGTATGAATTTTCTTCAGAGTTGTTGGGTATTTTTGATAGATTTTAAAACTTATGGGTATAAGTCATATTTCATATTCTTTCAAAAAAAAAATGAAATATATTTCAAAAAATTAAGTCCAAATAAATTTTCATCTTCAAACCAAACTTCACTCAAATCAGATTTTTTAAAATAAATTTGAGAATTTATAACCAAATGCTAGGTAATTCATTGTTAAAGTCTTAAAAAGGCAAGGTAAAAAAAATGTAACAGGAATGAACTTTTAGTCCCTATTTTGTTTCCGGAATGTCTCAGGTTTCTCATAAGTTCAATTTAACAGTGATATTTAAATTCAAGCACGATGGTTTATATGAAATAAAGGTAAGTAAACACTAATACCAATTTTGTCCACGTATGCAAATTCTAATGTGACATTTGCATGCTATACAGAGTTCCACAAACATTTTATAGGAAGAATGTTATTTATATTTAGGCTTTAAAATTTCCGGCAAAGAGCATTAAGACCAAAGAAAGTTCTTATTTTAAAATTCATATGATATGAAAAAGTCCACCTTTAGCTTAAACAATTAAAACACACACTAATATCAAGAAAGTATGACGATTAGCAAGTTGTAGCCTAATAAATAGGGAATGTGGATAAACATAAAAACACATATGACAGAATCACTAATCAAAAGCATCATTTCTATGCAAACAATCTTTTTTTTATAACAGCAAAATTGTGAGACATTGTAAGAGTGATGAACAAAATAGTAATATTGTACAACAAAACATGTACTATGCGAAATAGAAAACTTAAAAAGTAAACACATATCACAACAATGAAAGGGATATGAATGGGTAATATACCTCATAGGCCATTTAATAAGGGTCAATGCCATCCAAAATCTTGCAAATTACAACATGAAAGGAGGAATTAGCATATTCCAAAGTAATAACGTACAGATGAAGTATCCATCAACTCACTAACTTGATGTAAAATCCTTGTGAAAATATATCCAAATAGTTGGATTATTATTTGTCAAGATTTAACTAAGAAAAGAGCTAGATAGTATGAGAATGCTATGTCATGATCAAGTGGAAGACAAATGATATCGGAAAGAAGCTTTATATTCGGAACGAAAGATATCGGTATCCTCTAAAAAAAAAAAAAAAAAAAAAAAAAAAGCAAGATGTTTGTATATGTGATAAATTTAATTTAATCTCTGAACCTTCACATAGATAAATAATGACATAATTAAGGTGAAAATTGTATCCAATCAAAGACAATTAATCTAAATGAAATCAAATTGTGTTCCTAAACATTAGCGTTGGAGTACTCTACTTTTCCGGAAACAACCGATTGGATATAAAAATTTTCAAAACAGATTGAAGTTTTTTTCTCATTAAAAGTAAACCGAAAAACTCCATATGTAGGACAAAATGTTTCTTCCAAAACTCAAAGGTCTAATATCTGTAATATATTAAAAGCCAGAAATTTGATTTCCAATGAAGGAATTTAAGAATCTATACCTAGCATAACTCCTATGATTCTAGAAAAAACACAGTTAATTAAGTACATGTACACTATTAAAAATGAATTCTATATCTTGGAATCCCAAATTATTTATAGTCAATATCCTAACGTCATAAACCAAACATTACACCTAAAATACCATGAAGCTATAAATATAAGGTATAATAACATGTAGTATAAATTCTAGATATCACATGAGAAACGCAATGAATCAAAGACTACATAACCCATTAACTAAAGCTTCAAATATCATATGATATTAAGTCAAGAATCAAACTAATATAATGTCAATAAAGCGAAACGATTGAGAAGGCAATAGAGTTGTAGCGAAACTCATTTTCGTTCATTCTTTTGTACATGTGCTTTTCTAATATAAGTAGAATCTTGTTTGTTTCCATGATTAGAAATAGGGGTGATTTTGTTCCAATTACATAGGAATGACTTTTATAAATTTGGAGTATTACACATAAATAAGGAAAATTTTAATACATAAAACTCAGTTAATAATTTTGTCTAAATATTTAGAAAAATAATAAAATTATAATTTTGTCTAGTGTGAAATTTATTTTTTAAATATAAAAAGGCGAATGACATTTCGCTAAAGACCTTCGTGCTTTTAATATAATATAGATGTAGATTGGTACTTACTACTAACATTGATTTAACAAGAATAACAATATAATTAATTTGTGTATGGACTTAGATATCTTAGTGTAACTAGATATAAGAGAATTATATAAAATTAATATAAATAATAATGTTATCAATAGAGACTCTGTCTTTAAATTTGTCATCATATATAATGGAAAAAATTAGCGATAAATTTTATTTTTCATTGCAAATTTTATTATTTAATATAATTTTTTAATTAGTGATGCAACCATAATTTCATGGTAAATTTGTGATAACATAGCTAAAAAATGTCATTTTTTATTAAGATTTTTTTTTCTTGTAGTGTTAACTATGTTTCTTCTACATAATTGAAGCCTTGGGTCGTTATCAAAACTAAATGTACCAACCCTCCCCCCAACAAAGCTCTTCAACATATGAGCAGTTATTTAAAAAAGAATATATATATATATATATATATATATATATATATATAGAGAGAGAGAGAGAGATATATATAACTATTAATAATAATATAAATTTTAAATATAAAATTATATAATTAACAACAACAACAACAATAAAATAAAATATGAGTTTGATAAGTCTCAAAAGTCAATTGATAAGTTTTGCTGCTATATGCAAGTAAACAATGTTTGAGAATGAAGATTAATTTTGCACTTTAAATAATTATTAGCGTTACTGTAGGCATATACAATTACTATTTCATATACAATTTTCTATTCTCTTCCTTAATTATATAAAATTACTATTTTCTATTTTATAAAAAAAATTATAAGTGTTACCGTAGGCATATAAATTTTATTAAAATTAAACTTATAAGATAATTTGGACTATATTTTAAATTCAGGATATATCGATCCAAATAAATATTATGGGCTAATATAATTGAATTAATTATATAAATTCAATATATGGATTAAATAAATAAGTCTTAATCCATTGGGCTAGCTAATTTAATTTAGCTAAAGTGCTGAGCCCACTTCATTAAGCTCAAGATGTCATCTTCTTAGAGGCCCAGTTTGGTGCCACATGTAAAATGACGAGCCACGCCTAGTCAAGTGGAAGAACCAATAGGATCATGCCACGTGTCAAAATGACATGACATGCCAAGTCACATTAAAAGGCCAATGAAACCGCGCCACATGTGCAAATGACATGTTCTGACCAATCAAACGCAGCCTTGTCACACTTCAATTTGATTGGTCAGAAAGAATTTGTTCTTATCATAACTCTTCCCTCCTACAACTATAAATAGGGGTCTTCATAACTCAGATAAGACACCAGAAGTTATAACAAGAAGCAAGAGAGAGCTCGTGGATCAAACGCCGCAAATTTCTCTACAAGTTTCAAGCTTCAAGCAATCAAGTTCAAGAAATCAAGCCCAAGCTCAAGAACAAAAAACAAATCAAAATTCAAGGAGCGAGTTCAAATCAAAGTTTGTACTAGATGAATTCAAGATCATCGTTCGTGGCAACAACTACATATTCAAGATCAAGCTCAAAGACCCTTGGATTCATTTACTATTGGAAAGAAGATTCATAAGATTCATAGAGATTGTATGCTCATATTATTCGAAATCAAATACTAAGTTTGTTGCAATATCTTTCAGTCTTGATTTTATTTTCTTGACGCAAATTTATTGTCTACAAATTCTGGCATGCCCGGTGGGACAATCTCTACCTCTTATCTCAACTTTTCAATCACCAAAGTTCAAGAATATCAAAATGGCTTCAAAGAAAATCAACTCCAGATCAACTTCCACCAAGGCTGCTAATTCCAAGTTCTACGCTGATGTAGAAAGCATCCTCGATGTTACCTTTGGAAGCTTTGGACCAACTACAAGGAGCAAGGCAATCTCTTTAGGACAACAAGCACTCCAAGTGCCGTCCGCATGAACCCCTATTTTCGGATCTTCATCCTCAAAAGGAGCAAGATCTTCCACAAATGTACCCGAAAGAGGAAGCGATGTTGCTGAAAAGATTAAGAAAACTCTTGGTCTGCTTGACCTCTCCCGATCCAAGAACTCTGATGTGAAGGAAGATGATGATATTTTAAGTGATGGATCCTATCCACTTACACCGCATAGCGTGAGGTGATCAAGGATCAATCTGTGTGACAATCCATGCTACTCTCCATCATCCACAACAATCATGCAAGCCATAGTGACAAACACTTCATCTGTGGAGGAGCAATTGGCAAACTTGACGGAAGCAATCGCTGGCTTGACCAAGTGCATGCAAAATCAAGATGCTAGAATTGACAAGTTAACAGACAGGGTGGGAATTTTGATGGAAGAAGAATCCACCCATGCACCTGGAAAGCTCCCAGAGAGTAATTCTCCTCCAAGACAAGTAGCATCCGCTAAGGCTATCCTTGTCTCATTTGAAGGGATGATTCCAATCGATCAACTGAAGGAGTTCATTGAAGGAACTACTAAAAGCAAGTACGAATTTGCTACCAAGTCCTCTGTTACATACGCAAAGACATATACTACAAGGATCGATATGTTAAAGATGTCTGCTGGCTATCAACCTTCAAAGTTTCAACAGTTTGATAGAAAAGGCAACCCAAAGCAAAATGCGGCACACTTCGTTTAGACATGCAACAAGGCTGGGACTTATGGAGATTATCTTATCAAGAAATTTGTCCGCTCATTAAAAAGAAATGCTTTTGACTGGTACACAGACCTCGAGGCTGGATCTATTGATAGTTGGGATAAACTAGAACAAGAGTTCCTCTATCGCTTTTATAGTACGAGATGCACTGTGAGCATGGTGGAACTTACAAATACTCGTCAACGGAAGGGCGAACCAGTTATCGACTTTATCAATCATTGGAGGAATGCAAGCCTCAACTGCAAAGACATACTTAGTGAAGCTTCTGGCATAGAGATGTGCATCCAAGGCATGCATTGGGGATTGCGCTACATCTTGCAAGGTATCAAGCCTAGCACATTTGAAGAACTTGCGACTCATGCCCATGACATGGAGTTAAGCATGGCCTCCGCTGGAAACGAAAGGCTGCCTATCTATGAGCCCCCGCAAAGGGAATGACAAGCAAAAAGTTAGGAAATGGAGCAAGTTTGCATCCAAGTCTGAAAATAAAGAAGTTATGAATGTCAACACATCATCTGTGAATTTCATAACGAAGGTGAGCAAGAAGCAGAGTACGAAATCCACTTCTTTTCAAGATAAACCAAGTGGGAAGTTGACTCTAAAAGAAATGGAAGAGAAGGAGTACGCATTTCTGGATTCTGATGTGCCAGCAATTTTTGAAGAACTCCTCGAGTTAAATCTCATTGAGCTTCCAGAGATGAAGCGGCCAAATAAAGCTGGTCAAATGAATGACCCAAATTACTGCAAAGACCATCGACTTGTGAGCCACCCTCTAGCGAAGTGCTTTGTCTTTAAGGACAAAGTTATGGACTTGGCTCGTGAAAAGAAGATCGTGCTTGAAGATGAGAAAGCAAGCGTAAACCAAGTCTCTATCACCTTTGGCTCATTCATTCCGCATGAATTATGTGGTTTTAAAGAAAGTAAAGATGAAGAATTACTAGAGAACAACAAAGTTGAAGTCGATGAAGGTTGGATGTTAGTGACTCGCCGTAGACGCCACCGATGGAGCCCACGAAAGAATCAATAGAACAACTAACAAGGAAAATGATGGTAAAAAGACCAAGGAAACAGAATCCAATTAGGCATTTGAAGAAAGCAAAAGTGGAGGTGCACCACCCTCAAACGCCACGACATCCAGTGACCTTGGAGTATTTCTTGGCATGTTGGTTCCAAATGAAGATTTCCCGTGATAGTATTGATGCCTCTTGTTGCAATACTAATAAAGGGGATGAAAAGAGTAATGACCTACCGTTGGCACCATCTTCAGAAAATCTCATCGAGTGTGCGAGGAAAAAGTTATGTTCACAAATGACGATCTTCTACTAGGTGACACTCTTCATAACCGCCCGTTGTACCTGGTTGGCTATATGCGTGATGAAAGGGTACACTGAATTTTGGTTGATGGAGGATCCTCAATGAACATCTTATCAATTCGCACTGTGAAAGAACTTGGTATTCCCATGAACGAACTCTCAAAAAGTCGTGTGATGATCCAAGGATTCAACCAAGAGGGGCAAAGAGCCATAGGTGCAATCAGGTGGGGAATCACAATTGAAGATAT
The DNA here is from genome assembly GCA_002018475.1 of Nicotiana obtusifolia. NCBI lineage: Eukaryota > Viridiplantae > Streptophyta > Magnoliopsida > Solanales > Solanaceae > Nicotiana > Nicotiana obtusifolia. Next base: position 71,592 of record MCJB01050463.1, read on the forward strand.
GCAATCAAGTGCATGGCTGCATGTGATCAATGCAAAGACTTCATACAATGTCTTGCTTGGAAGGCCTTGGATACATGAGAATAAAGTGGTTCCATCTACCTACCATCAATGTTTGAAATACTACGAGGGTGAAGTCGAGAAGAAGATACTTGTAGATGACGAGCCATACACCGAGGCTGAGTCACACTTCGCTGATGCAAAGTTCTATTTGAAGAACCGCATTGTGAAGGAGCAAAAAGCTGATGATGTCATGAATGACAAGAATGACGAGTCCAAGACTAAGAGAGCTAAGGTGGTTGCCGACAAAACCAAATTTATTGCTGAGGAGGTACACCCCAACCCAAATAAGTCTCATAAAGGAAACATTGTGTTTCACGCCAAGAAAGTAACTTCTGCACTCCAACACGTCCCTAGAAAGAAGAAAGATGAAGGTGAATCATCTAATCTCCAAAAAAACATGCTAAAGGGATTAACTCTTCCGATAAAATGGATTGAGGCGATAAAGTTGTCCTCGAAGCTACTTATAAAGTATGTGTCTCAGAATTCACCACAAGATATAGCACTTCCAACGAAGCATACAGATGAAAGTTTTGATCCCAATGCTTATAAGTTATTTGCAAAGGCTAGATATAATCCCAATGAGCCGTCAAAGTTAGGGAAGATCCCATTAGAAGCTGCTACGAGGCAACTATGTGAAGGTTTGGGATATAAACAACCCTCACCAGTGCGCATCTCCATAAGAAGGGCAAGCAATAATTATATTACTATAGAAGATGAATCTACCTCTTCTAATAGGCCTTCTGTATTTGATCACCTTGGAAAATCAACTGTGAGGACTTCCATATTTGAGAGATTGGGGCCATTAAAGAAGGGGAACAAGTTCCAAAGAAATTATCAAAGCATAAGAACACCCTCTTCACTTAGAATCCAGAAGATCTCTAAGGATTTCTTAAGTTTGGTTCCTTCCAGAATGAGGCGACAAACAAAACTTGTGGTTTCATGTAAAGAAATACTGAAGGTAAAGCCATATACTGTGGTATACACTAAGGAACGTGATGAAGATGAAGAAAGTGTGGGTTCTTCGTATCATGTTACTGCACTAGGCGAGAATGGTGTTTTATCTCTAGTGGAGGATGATGAGAAATTAGAGGATATTTCACCGTGTTATCACATATCCTTTAACGATGGAGACCCTCAAGAAGATGAAGATGTGAAAGATGCTCCACCTGAACTTGAGGACGGGGTGAAAACAACAGTTGATGCCTTAAAAGAAGTTAACCTTAGCACTGATGAAGAATCGAGGCCCACTTATCTAAGTGCTTTACTAGCAGCCGATGAAGAAAGAACTTATATGGAGTTACTCAAGGAGTTCAAGGATGTCTTTGCTTGGAGTTACAAAGAGATTCCTGGCTTGGACCCTAAAGTACCAATTCATCACCTTGCAGTCAAGAATGGCGCTCGTCCTATTAAGCAAGCTCAAAGGCACTTTAGGCCGAACTTGGTTCCCTTGATTGAAAGTGAAGTTAACAAACTCATTAAAGCTGGATTTATTCGTGAAGTTAAATACCCAACATGGTTCTCAAATATTGTCCCTGAAAGGAAGAAGAATGGCCAGATTCGGGTATGCGTTGACTTCAGGATCTCAACAATGCGTGTCCTAAAGATGAACTCCCACTTCCTATTCTAGAGCTGATGATCGATGCTACTACTGGTTTGAGGCAATGTCTTTCGTGGACGGTTCGTCGGGCTATAACCAAATTCGTATGACACCAAAAGATAAAGAGCTTACTGCATTCCGTACCCCAAAGGGTATTTATTGCTACAAGGTAATGCATTTTGGCTTGAAGAACGTTGGTGCTACATACCAAAGAGCTATGCAGAATATCTTTGATGACCTTCGCCACAAGAATGTTGAATGCTATATTGACGACTTGGTGGTAAAATCAAAAAAGAAAAGTGAACACTTGAAAGACTTGATAATGGTGTTTGAGTTGCTCCGGAGGTACCAACTTAGGATGAATCCATTGAAATGTGCCTTTGGAGTTACTTCTGGAAAGTTCCTTGGTTTCATTGTCCGGCATCGAGGGATCGAAATTGATCAAGCCAAAGTAGATGCAATTTTGAAAATGCCTGAGCCTCGGGATATTCATTAATTAAAAAGTCTACGAGGAAAGCTAGCATACCTTAGGAGATTCATCTCAAACATAGCTGGGAGGTGGCAACCATCCAGTCACCTCATGAAGAAAGGCGTTCCTTTCAAGTGGAACCAAGTTTGTAGCAATGCCTTTGAAAATATCAAAACTTGCTTGATGAAGCCTCCAGTTTTGGCAGCCCCTATACTTGTAAAGTCGCTGATACTATATATTTCAGCACAAGAAAGGTCCGTTAGAGCGCTGTTGGCCCAAGAAAATAGTGAAGGGAAAGATAACTCCCTACTTGAGCAGGATGCTGACACCAAATGAGCTGAATTATTCGCGAATCAAAAAGTTATGTTTGGCGCTAGTCTTCTCAATCCAAAAGTTGAAGCACTACTTTCAAGCTCATGTTGTTCGTTTGGTTTCTAGAGCAAATCCCATCAAGTTCGTGATGTCAAAACCTGTCCTTAGTGATCGACTAGCAAGGTGGTCCTTCCAGTTTCAACAATTTGAAATTGTGTACATCCCATAAAAAGCTATAAAATGACAATCCGTAGCTGACTTCTTAGCATATCACCCTATACCTGATGATTGGGAGCTAACTGACAAACTACCTGATAAGGACGCAATGGTCATTGAAGTTCAACCTCCATGGAAGATGTACTTTGATGGTGCTGCATATCGCGGAGGAGCTGGTGCTGGCGTAGTATTTGTCACTTCTCAAGGTGAAAAAACGCCTTACTCTTTTACGTTGACGCAACTCTACTCTAACAACATTGCTGAGTATCAAGCACTAATACTTGGGCTTGAAATAGCTGTCGAAATGAAGCGGTTGCAATTGCAAGTCCATATCATGATTATGCTAAAAAATTAATAGGGTGGGTCGGTATCGTGACTATTCAACATGTGCCAAGGAAAGAAACCAAGAAGGCTAATGCTTTAGCTGTACTAGCTTCATCGTTAACCCTGCTTAATCAAGTGCAAGTTACTGTCTGCCAAAAATAGCTAGTACCGCCGCCAAATGAGGCTGAAGGTGAAGAAAATGAACTCAAGCATCTTGTCGTTGTTTCTGAAGCTGGGAAAGAAGAATGGCGACAACCCATTATCGACTACTTAAGCTATAAGATACTTCCAGAAAATCCAAGGAGAAGGACTAAAATCTGTCATCGTGCACCTCGCTTCCTTTACTACAAAGATACTCTATATAGAAGGTCTTTCTAGGAAGTACTCTTGTGATGCTTAGGGGAAGAAGAATCACTCCAAGCTCTGCAAGAGGCACATTTTGTGGTATGTGGTCACACCAGTCTGGACCAAAGCTCCACTTCCATATAAAAAGGATGGGATATTTGGTCAACGATGGTAAATGATTACTTGGACCACACTCGAAGATGCAAGGCTTGTCAATTCCATGCGAATTTTATTCATCAACACCTGAAGTGTTGCATCCGACTGTTGCATCCCTGATGTTTGACGCTTGGGGATTGGATGTTGTTGGACCACTGCCAAATTCCTTTGGTGGGCACCTATACATCTTGGCTGCAACTGACTACTTCTCAAAACGGGCTGAAGTTATTGCTCTTAAGGAAGTAAAGAAAGAAAATATTGCAAATTTCATTCGAGTAAACATTATCTATTACTTTGGCATTCCTCGTTACATAATAACGGATAATGGCAAGCCATTCGACAATTGGTTGATGAACAAGATTTGTGAACTCTTTGGCTTCAAGCAACATAACTCTTCTATGTACAATGCTGCTGCCAATGGTCAAGCTGAGGCATTCAACAAGACTCAATGCAAATTGTTAAAGAAAGTTGTCTCCAAATCCAAACGAGTTTGGCATGACCGTATGGAAGAAGCTTTGTGGGCATACAGGACAACTTATCGCACATCAACACAAGCGACCCCTTATTGACTTGTATATGGAGTCGAAGCTGTTTTGCCACTTGAGCTTCAAATACCTTTATTACGATTAGCTATTCAAGAAGGGATCACTGATGAAGAAAATGCTCGACTTCAACTAGCAGAGTTGGAGGCTCTTGATGAGAAGAGGTTGGAAGCTCAACAGAGTCTTGAATGTTACCAAGCTCGATTATCTCGTGCCTTCAATAAAAGAGTTCGCCCAAGATCATTTCAAGTAGGAGATCAAGTTCTTGCTATACGAAAACCCATTATTACTTCCCATAAACCTGTAGGGAAGTTCACTTCAAAATGGGATGGGCCATATGTTGTGCAAGAAGCTTATTCAAGTGGAGCATACAAGCTGGTTGATGCAGATGGCATGAGACTCGGCCCTATCAATGGAAAATTCTTAGAGAAATATTATCCTTGAAGTTGCACCACTCCTTAACGCAAGAGCATAAATTGCATGTCACTCCAAGCCCGCAGGAGTCTAAACTTTGTACGGCCCATAAAAAAAAGGTCTGCTAGGTTGAAAACTTTAAAGAGGCGGCCTAGAAAAAAGTTAGGACATAAAATAATATTTAAAAAAAACCCCTCTAGGTTAAAAACCTCGAAAGAGGTGGCCTAGGAAAAAGTTAGGACATAAAAAAAATCACCCATTCTGAACAACGGTATGACTTGATCCTCTTCACTGAGGTATGTAGGCAATTTAGAGTTTCATTCTAAATTCAGTCACATAATTTCAAAAGATAAATATTGCCCCAATCGTTGTCCAAATAAAGTATAATGAAAGTAATTCATTCAACCAGCGATTGAAAGTCGGGCTGAAATATCATTCTTCTATTGAATTTTGAATCTCATATGACTTAGAGGTGGCAAGCCTCCTTGGTAAACCAATGTCTTCAATGGGATACCGAGTATAGTCTTTTCGGAGGCTACCAAGTATTTGCACTAAAGTCCGGGGGTTCACTATGTCTTCATGTTTTCCAAATCCTTAAGTATGTCGTTCTTCAAGTTCTTCGGTCTTCAAGTCAAAATATTTAAGCCTCCAAGTCTTCAAGTTGAAGTCTTCAAGTCTGTCAGTCTTTAAGTTGAGGTCCTCAAACTCACCGGTCTTCAAGTTGAAATATTTAACCTCTCAAAGTCTTCAGGTCGAAGCGTCAAAGTCCACTGAATTTTCAAGTCCATCAAATCTACTAGTTTGTCGGTCTTCAAATTTCTGAAAAGTCCGCCAAGTGTTCAAGTTGATGTTATCAAGTCTACTAATTCTTCAAGTTGAAGCTTTCTAATTTTCCAATCTTAAGGTGGACATATTAGTCCCTTTGCACCTTAAGTTGGCTTCTTCGCGGGTTTGTCCTTAAAAGGAACTATAACTTTCCAATTTTAAGGTGGACATTTAAGTCCCTTTGCACCTTAAATTGGCCTCTTTATGAATTTACCCTTTTATATGCTGCCATGGATTTGTCCTCCATATGATGTTAAGGATTTCTCTATCTATTTGTTGCCATAGACTTGTACTTCGATATGCCGTATGAACCTTTGCGTGCTGAAATGGCCTCCGGTTTTTGGGCGGGGATGAGTATCCATCCCTTCACACCTTGAGAGTAATCTCTTCGATAGTCGGGCCACCTTGAGAGTAATCTCTTCGATAGTCGGGCCACCTTGAGAGTAATCTCTTCGATAGTCGGGCCACCTTGAGAGTAATCTCTCTGATTGTCGGGCCACTTTGAGAGTATCTCTCTAATAGTTGGGTTACATTTAGATTAATCTCTCCGATAGTCAGGCTACCATGAGAGTAATCTCTCCGATAGTTGGGCCACCTTGAGAGTAATCTCTTCAATAGTCGGGTCACCTTAAGAGTAAGCTCTCCGATAGTTGGGTTACATTGAGATTAATCTCTCCAATAGTCAGGCCACCATGAGAGTAATCTCTCCGATAGTTGGGTTACATTGAGATTAATCTCTCCGATAATCAGGCCACCATGAGAGTAATCTCTCTCGATAGTTGGGCCATCTTGAGAGTAATCTCTTCGATAGTCGGGTCACCTTAAGAGTAATCTCTCTAATAGTCGGGGCACCTTGAGAGTAATCTCTCCGATAGTCGGGCCACCTTGAGAATAATCTCTCCGATATTCGGGCCGCCTTGAGAGTAATCTTTCCGATATTTGGGCTGGGATGAATACCCATCCCCTCACACTCTAAGATTGCCTTCTTCATGCGTGGATCATCTCATTAAACTAGAACATTTCCTTCTCACTTGGCCTACAAAAAAGAAAATGGAGTGAAGAGAGCACAACAAAAAAAAATTACTTTCGTGTCAATGCTCCCAATTCGACAAAAAGTAAACTCAAAGTGGTTTGCAAACATCAAAAGTGATGCTATTAAAATACAGAGTATACGGTATATATAGATTCCAACAAGGCGTCTGCATAGAACATGTTTCTATGTGGAACATTGCTATAATTAGTTTTCTACAAGGGCTTGACTAGCAAAGGCGGCTGTGATAATTGTTACATATATAGACGCAAGTAGCATTCTTTAGAAAGGAATCATATCATCTGCTAAAAGAATTTGGCTTGGGATGACGTTAAGGGATAAGAGAATGCCAAGTTTAATTCTTTCCAAATAAGGATTTAAAAGCCAACAAAGAAACGTTGGCAGTATGCCATGTTAAAGATCCATGCAAATTCATTACGTGAATTTCTGACTCAAACATGTTTGGTTAATGTGGCTTTACAAAATCAAAGCTACAAACATGTCAGCATGCTCAAAGTCATAACGAGGAAGAAAATATTAATTTCTTTATAAATAAAAAAGGGAGGGTGATTATTTTACAGTTACTTCAAGTCTAATCTTTAAGGTTTGACAAGTTTACACCTTAATAAGTCTTGAAGTGAGGTATTTATAGGTATATAAATTTTATTAAAATTAAATTTATAAGATAATTTGGACTATATTTTAAATTCAAGATATATCGATCCAAATAAATATTATGGGCTAATATAATTGAATTAGTTATATAAATCCAATATATATGAATTAAATAAATAAGTCTTAATCCATTGGGCTAGCTCATTTAATTGGCTAAAGTGATGAGGCCACTTGATTAAGTTCAAGATGTCATCTTCCTAGAGGCCCAATTTGGTGCTACATGTGGAATGACGTGGCACACCTAGTCAAGAGGAAGAACCAATAGGATCATGCCATGTGTCAAAATGACATGACATGCCAAGTCATTAAAAGGCCAATGAAACTGCGCCACGTGTGCAAGTGACATGTTCTGACCAATCAAACGTGGCCTTGTCACACTTCAATTTGATTAGTCGGAAATAATTTGTTCTTATCATAACTTTTTCCTCCCAAAACTATAAATAGGGATTTTCATAACTCAGAATAGACACTAGAAGTGTCACAATCAAAAATCCACTATAGGTCGTGATGGTGCCTAATGCCGCCGTCAGGCAAGCCACCGGTGATTGATCAACTTAATTACTCATTTTTATTACTTGAAATCATAATTTTCATTAATTAAATAGTATAAAATAAAGATTACAGGGTGAATGATAATAATTATGTGAAAAACCATCCTAAACATCCAGTACGAACCCCCAAAATCCGGCGTCACAAGTGCATGAGCATCAACTAGGAAATATAATACAATACAATATCTGTCGGCAATATAAGTGAGACAAGAGAATATAAATAACTCTGATGGAGACTCTGTACGCTGCTATCGTAACATGGAATGTAGCTCACGGTAAAGTCCCTGCAATAGCCATGCCTTTGCGCTCCAAAGACCACCAGACATATACGTATATGCACAATAAGTACAGCATGAGTACGTAATTCAATGCGTACCCAATAAGTATCTAGCCTAACCAAGGAGAAGTAGTATCGAGGGGTCGACATCGATACTTACTAGTGGTCCAATAAATCAAATACAGTAGGAAGTAAACAGATGTGAGGAAGAATAATTAAACGAAATAACAAGTATAAATACGTGGTACAATCCTCCTCTCAACAATAAACTTAAGCTCTTAGTTAGCAGTGACCTCCTCAATCAGAGTATATATGTAATGGACCTCACCGGATAGATCGTCACAGTTCAAATCAGGAAAACTCACAGATACACTAGCTTCTTGTCAAATATTATGCACTACTACATAGGAATATTTTATAGAAATGCCGAGGCGTACGGCCCGATCCCATCATAACGTGTGGACTGCCCAGGGTCGAACGGCACAAACCATAGATGCATGTATTATACTGCCAAGGCGACGGCCCGCTCCAATGAGAGTGATACATAATCCTGCCGAGGCAAACGGCCCGATCCCACCATAATGTGTGCATTGCCGAGGGTCAAACCGTACGAACCATAGATGCATCTATTATACGGTTGAGGGGAACGGCCCGATCCCATTAGAATAAGAAGCTTTAACGGTTCCTTGACCCCATTCACGAATAAACGTGTGAGTTATGAACTTTAAGAAAGCTTTTCGATGAAGACACACAACGCGGAAAAAATTCGTAAGGGGAGCACAATTATTCCGCGGTTAAATCAAGTAGCGCGTCAAATCTCTACAATAGCAAGTCTAACACTCTACGCAAGTCTAGTCTCAAGTCGTAACGTAAGATAAAGGAATTAAACGAGCAAAGATAACTCCAACAGTACAATTATAGCATGGTGTGAACCTAAGTCTACCCGGACAATAACATGAATTTTGCTGCGTACGGACCCTCGTCACCTCGTGCGTACGTAGCCCCTGCAACAAGTAGCAAATATCAAATACATCACCTAGGGGTAGTTTTCCCCCTCACAGAGTTACACATGAGACTTACCTTGCTCCGAAATTCCATAACCGGCTCCAAAGCCTATCTAACACCTCAAATCGATGCCCGTCGATCCCAAACTAGTCAAACAATGTGCAAACCAATAAAAATATACTTTAATACCCATAATTAATCAATTTAATGAATTTCCAACTCCGCTCGAAAAGTCGATAAAGTCAACCCTCGGGCCCACGTACCTGGATTCGGAAAATGTTCGAAGATAAACATTACCCATAATAATATGAACTCAAATATATGATTTATTCCCAATTCCATATCCTATTTCGTGGTCAAAATCCAAAAGTACTAATTTCTAGGTTTTCTACCAAAATCCCAAATTTCTACAAATTCTCATGCTTAAATCTATATATAAACCATGTATTTAACTCACAATGTGAAGAAATCACTTACCCCATAATAGATGATGAAAATGACACTCCAAAATTTCTCCAAAATCAGCTCCCATGGATGAAATGAAGAGAAAATGAGCCAAACCCCCGATTTTAAAAGAGTACTGCCCAGTCCTACCTAATTCGCGAACGCGGTAAGTCCATCGCGTTTCGTGAAGCACTACCAGCTCCAGTTCCAAAACTGCTATTGGCGAACACGAGCCAAATCTCGCGAACGCGGTGCTTTACCAGGCGAACCTTCGCGAATACGGCAGACCTTCTGCGAACGCAAAGGCTAAAATCTGCCAGGCCCAGTCTTTGCTTTCGCGAACGCGATGCCCCAATTGCGAATGCGTATCCTTGCTCCTCGAACCTTCGCGAACGCGTGTCCTCAGTCGTGAACGCGAAGCACAAATATCCAGCGGCCAAAAATCTTTCTTCGCGAATGCGATGACATTTACGTGTTCACGATGAACGACACCAGAACCAGCAACAACAGCAAAACATGTAGAAATTATCCGAAACCACCCCGGAACTCACCCGAGGCATCGGGACTCCGGTCCAGTCACACCAACCACTCCCAAAACATAACACGAACAAAATAACATAAAAACTATGAATCGCCGATCCAAACCTTCCTTTCAACTTTCAACATTCAAAATTCGACGAATGCGTCCGAATCACGCTTAAACATTCCGGAATGACGCCAAACTTTACACAAGTCACAAATCCCCATGTGAACCTATTCCAAGGCTTGAAACCCCAAACGGATATCGATATCACCAAAGTCCACCTCAAACCACACTTAGGATAGTTTAAAACCTTCAAAATGTCAATTTTTCCACAATAAGCGCTTAAATGCTCCCGGGCGACCCGATACCCAACCCTAACAGACGCCCAAGTCTGAAATCATCATAAGAACCTATTGGAACCTTCAAATCCCGATTTTGAAGCCGTTTACTCAAAAGTCAAACCTTAGCCCATTCTTCCAACTTAAAGTTCCGAAATTAGAATTTTCCTTCCGAATCAACTCTGAATTTCCTGAAATTCAATTCCGACCACATGTACAAGTCATAATACCTGAGGTGAAGCTACTCAAGGCCTCAAATCGCCAAATGACGAGCTAGATTTCAAAACGACCGATCGAGTCATTACATCTCCCCCCCCCCCC
>MCJB01050463.1:82035-116405 GCA_002018475.1 Nicotiana obtusifolia
AACTTAAACATACGTTCGTCCTCGAACATGCCAAGAACCGTTCCGGAGTTGTCCAAAATCACTGTTTAACACCTCGTGCACCTACCCATGTCACCACAACCCAGTTGAGCACATTAGCTCGAGCCAGATTGATGATCCTCCCTTTTATTTAGTTAATAAGCCTTCGAACCAAATTCCAACCTCCGAACTTTTCTACAAGACCTGATTCTAACGTATGAGCACTGTTTAAATCCTTACACATTGCACCCAACATGACCATGCTCCTCCGCCGAATCACACTATGCACCACATAAGTCGCTTGACCGTAACGACATCCTCTGACAAAAATAGCTGCAATTCCACAAATTCGATGCCCACAACACACCTCATGACGCATATAAGTCTTGTTCCAACTCTCGCAATACTGCCACGATGGAAGAGATGTGTAGAAATTTATAACCACCTGCCAAACCAACAAATCATGGAGTCTCTCCTCCTGACAAGGACCATTACCTCTTTCAGAACTGAATAACGATATTTGCTCTTTAATATGCCTTATATAAATCTGATTGCACTAATTTCAGGTCCAATAATCTCGTCTCACCCAATACAAGCTGCTCAAGCAATAAGCCACCTCAAACACTGGCCCAGATCTCATATAATGCCATCAATGCGCCGACAAGCGACAACTTGAATATGACGCATAAGGAGGAACGAACTCTGGAAAAGAACTACCCAGCCCATGTAACGAATAAAACGGTCGAACAGATGCTATGAACCCTTCTCAGAGAATGAGAAACAAAATACACAAGAATAGATATAGGGAACCGTACTCAACATCTCACTATTGCGGCGTGCAACACGATCCAAATAACATACCCGTGGCGGTGTTCCAACGATCCACACATAAAAATAAATAAGAAAATACCCATCAAGCCTTAATGCTTATACCTACAAAGTACCGAATATCAACCATAAGCATGCCAAGTGCAAAAATACAGCCCTGGGGAGACAGATAGCGCCATACGCTACAAAACCCAAGCACAACTAAGGTGCGACAAATGACCTGCATCTCGAGAGCCATCCTGTTCATATAACACCACAAGCTACAATGGACCACAGCACATGTGCGAATAATCAAGCTGTCTAACAAACCCCATGGCACAATAGAGTATTAATATGGAATAACTAACGACGGGAATAACATCCAATGCCCGAAGACTCCTCCATAAGTAACACTATGCTGAGTGAACACATCCGGCCTTATGTAGAGCACACATTCACATTAGACCCATCAACGGACCTCAAGCCGATTCTGATCATACCATACTGGGCTAATAACCTTCAAGGATCCACAATAACCTTTTCCATGACATATAAGAATAGCCATCAAATTCGGAACAAACTCACACAATCCATAGCCTAAGGAATAGAGCACCCCTCAGGCATAAACTCTCACATTACGATAGTACCATAACCTCCATGCTTGGTTTCAGTCGTTAACAATCAAGTGACTAATATGTCACACTTATAAAAATTTCTCATGGGGCAAGCTCCCACGACCTTCCGTACCAGGTAGCAAAATCTGCACCTCCATATCACCAACTATACTAATTCTGTAAAGCCAACCAAGGGTTCGCAAATCAATACACAAAGCCTCTTACACAGGACACCGTTCTCAGGTGACACTAAAGAAAATGCCAACTTACTTTGAACATCTTAATTCTTCCCTGCTCATCCGAGCTCGTGACATTCTTGTCAATACCGAACCGTAACCTTGATCCTCAACTTCTAATTCTCATGCCGCTCACTGCACCTATCGCGCTGCTATGCGAGAGTACAAGAATTCATCATAACCCCTGAACTACTAGTAGAATAAATACTTCATTGGATAGAATCCCTTTCACTCAACTCATTTCAGAAGAACCATTACAACACGCAACTGAATTCCCATAACCGCAGAAAATACAAATCTCGAGTCATGGTCTAAACCGTCATAACTCTTTCGGGATCCACTTACACATAACAAGGCCATTAGAATCAAATACCTCCCAAATCAATCAAATTATGGTGGTTGTCAAGCCCGCACGTACAACCACCAACAACCTGTATAACTTAACGCGTAGAAGGAACTGATCATTGTCACAATCATGCTGATTCAAACCATTACCAACCGACCCAACTTCCTCCAATTTACACTTGACCTACCTTAGAAATAGTAATAGCTCCATTCAAAAACATAAAGAAAATCGATAAACACTCATCCTGAGTGACCCAAATCACGGACCCAAAATCCTTAGACGCCACGCTTACATCCTTGAACCCGTTAGAACCACTAGTGGGAGTCACACACTCCGACTGGTCCTGAGTATAATCAAACTCCAACGCTCTGTTAGCACATGAACACTCCTAAAGAAGCAACCGGATGAATTTTTTTCCTTTCACATCACATCCACAAGAAGCATAAACTCTGAGTCTTCCCAAAACCTGCACATGAATCGACAAGGCGAAATATAGCACACATTCATCAAGTTCTTTTCTCGAATTACCTTTCATATTTTCTTTTCTTAGTCATAATTAAACCACCAATGCACCGGTAACCAGAAACCGCCCAAGCAGACAACCACGCGATCCAATCGTAGACGATGAGCTCCCCCACTTAGCTTTAAGCTACAATCACACGAATCTAGAGCCTACAAAGATTTCTCCTTCTCAATTACCTTGATCTCGCACCGTTAACCCGCCACATTTCTCGTAATCTCTTGTTAAACTTCCAATGAACATTCTGAGTTATCAGCCACGATCGCATATTTGACCTTCTGCCAGGTAGTAAGTAGAACTCCTCGTAGAAACTTTATCAAAATCACGCAACCGCTAACTTGCTCACAAGAGATAGCCCACCCGTGGAATTCCATATCGACATCTTCCAGCAATGCTACACTGGGTACAACTACCACAAAATCAGTAAACCCTGCTGAACCCATGCTCGCCCGCCAGCTGTAAAAGTCTGTTCATCCCCCATTGACGTCAACTGAAAGTCCGACGTTACATTTCCAAACTCAAAGTCACGTCGTATCCCATAACGAAAATCAAGCTTTTACACCCCTCTTCATTCCAAGCAAACTCATTTATGTTATATTGAACCTTCCTCAGCATAATAGCCAACATCCCAAATAGAATCTGTGGACCTAGTCACTGTCCACCACGATTCCCAAATCGCTCTAAACTTTTGTCAAGGCATGTGGGTATCCTACCACAGAATCTATATGTTACTCTGCCGCTCCCACTTCGGTTAAACCACCTCCTTTAAGCACTTCTCGACCTCTATTTTTCATACTTGACCTGCTAGCAATTCAACCACCACAAGAAACCTTCTTCCATGTCTTTCCTCATCCTTCATTGCTCAATTGCTGCCTCAACTCAAAATCCATCTCTATAGCACATGAACTGATAAATTGCTACCAACTCTAAGCCTCCTCGAAGATCATCTTTCTCGAGCCATCGGTATTAGAAACACCAATTCGATTCTGAACCGCTACATACCGCTATCTCTGACAACTACTCCTCATGCACCATTTCACAACACCCTGTCCCAAAGGCAAATCAAAGAAGACCATAACACTGGAGAACCCTAATGCGTTCGAACAAGGACGATGACACCACGTCACAAATGAGAATTCCACCATACTCGAAAATATCAAGTCTTGTTACTCCATCAACCAAAACCTGAACATCTATATTCCGATTGCCTTTCCTCCGTTGGAATTGAATGTTGAACCTCTAAATCATGCATTGAGAAATCCTCCTTTTAAGTCATTCACTGCCTCGACACATAAACAAGCACCCTGCCATTACACCTACACCGTGCGATAATAACGCAGGAACATCATAGCAATCTGCACATAGCCTCAAAACCATCGGAAATATAGATACTGAGCTGAAACGGAAGAGCATCCTTCCACAAGGCAACGATAATAGCTAACCCGAATACGCAGGGAAAAACATCCGGCACCACGTCTGCAGTACCACTACAACTCCTCGATGCCCAAGAAATAACAAGCGCTTCATGTCGCATAAGATTGAGTAGGAAAGAAATAAAAGCATAAGCCTCAAAAGAATCAAATCGCACGATGAGGAATCAAGAAGAGAAGTGCTCCTAACAGCCCTGTAGCCTCTCAAAGATAAGTACAGACATTTCCGTAAAGATCCACAAGACTCTACTAGACTTGCTCATGACTCGTGAGACCTAAGTGAACCTAACGCTCGGATACCAAAATGTCATGACCCAAAATCCACTATAGGTCGTGATGGCGCCTAACGCCGCCGTTAGGCAAGCCAACGGTGATTGATCAACTTAATTACTCATTTTTATTACTTGAAATTATAATTCTCATTAATTAAATAGTATAAAATGAAGATTCCGTGGTGAAATGATAATTTATTACATGAACTATCATACTAAACATCATATATGTACCTGTATAATAAGTGCAGCATGAGTACGTAAATCAATGCGTATTCAGTAATATCTAGCCTAACCCCAGAGAAGTAGTGACAAGGGATCGACATCGACACTTACTAGTGGTCCAATAAATCAAATACAGTAGGAAGTAAACAGATGTGAGGCAGAATATTTAAACGAAATAACAAGTATAAATACGTGCTACAATCCTCCTCTCAACAATAAACTCAAGCTCTCAATAAGCAGTTACCTCCTCAATTGGAGTATATATATATTGGACCTCACCAAATAGGTCGTCACAGCTCAAATCAGGAAAACTCAAAGATACACTGGCTTCTTGTCAAATATTACGCACGATTCCATAGGAGTGCTTCATAGAAATGTCGAGGCGTACGGCCCCATCCCATCATACTGTGTGCACTGTCGAGGGTCGAATGGCACGAATCATAGATACATCTATTATACTGCCGAGGCGAATGGCCCGCTCCCATGAGAGTGTGATACATAATCCTGCCGAGGCGAATGGCCCGATCCCATCATAATGGGTGCACTGCTGAGGGACGAACGGCACGAACCATAGATGCATCTATTATACGGTTGAGGGGAACGGCCCGATCCCATTAGAATAAGAAGCTTTAACGGTTCCTTGACCCCATTCACGAATAAACGTGTGAGTTATGAACTTTAAGGAAGCTTTTCGATGAAGATGCACAATGCAAAAAAAATTCGTAAGGGGAGCACAATTATTCCGCGGTTAAATCAAGTAGCACGTCAAATCTCTACAATAGCAAGTCTAACACTTTACGCAATTCTAGTCTCAAGTCGTAACGTAAGATAAAGGAATTAAACGAGCAAAGATAACTCCAATAGTACAATTATAGCATGGTGTGAACCTAAGTCTATCCGGACAATAACATGAATTTTGCTGCGTACGGACCCTCGTCACCTCGTGCGTACGTAGCCCCTGCAACAAGTAGCAAATATCAAATACATCATCTAGGGGTAGTTTTCCCCCTCACAGAGTTAGACATGAAACTTACCTCGCTTCGAAATTCCATAACCGGCTCCAAAGCCTGTCTAACACCTCAAATCGATGCCCGTCGATCCCAAACTAGTCAAACAATGTGCAAACCAATCAAAATATACTCTAATACCCATAATTAATCAATTAATCAATTTCCAACTCCGCTCGAAAAGTTGATAAAGTCAACCCTCGGGTCCACGTACCTGAATTCGGAAAATATTCGAAGATAAAAATTACCCATAACAATACGAACTCAAATATATGATTTATTCCCAATTCCATATCCAATTTCGTGGTCAAAATTCAAAAGTACCAATTTCTAGGTTTTCTACCAAAATCCCAAATTTTTACAAATTCTCATGCCTAAATCCGTATATAAATCATGTATTTAACTCACAATGTGAAAAAATCACTTACCCCATAATAGATGATGAAAATGGCACTCCAAAATTGCTCCAAAATCAGCTCCCATGGATGAAATGAAGAGAAAATGAGCCAAACCCCCGAAACCACCCCGGAACTCACCCGAGGCCACCCGGACCCCGTTCAATCACACCAACCAGTCCAAAAGCATAACACGAACCTGCTCGAAGCCTCAAGTCACACCAATCAACATAAAAACTACGAATCGACGATCAAAACCTTCCTTTCAACTTTCAACATTCAAACTTCGACGAACATGTCTAAATCACATTTAAACATTCCGGAATGACGCCAAAAAGCACTATACGAACCTATTTCAAGGTTCGGAACCTCAAATGGATATCAATATCACCAAAGTCCACCTCAAACCACACGTAAGAAATTCTAAAAACCTTCAAATTGCCAATTTCTCCACAATAAGCGCCGAAATGCTCCCGGGCGACCCGATACCCAACCCGAACATACGCCCAAGCCCGAAATCATCATACGAACCTATTGGAACCTTCAAATCAGGATTCTGAGGTCGTTTACTCAAAAGGCAAACATTAGTCCATTCTTCCAACTTAAAGTTCCGAAATTTGAATTTTCCTTCCGAATCAACTCCGAATTTTCCGAAATTCAATTCCGTCCACACATACAAGTCATAATACCTGAGGTGAAGCTACTCAAGACCTCAAATCGCCGAACGACCGGTTGGATCGTTACAAAAAGTTATAACAAGAAGCAAGAGAGAGCTCGTGGATCAAAAGCCGCAAATTTCTCTACAAGTTTCAAGCTTCAAGCAATCAAGTTCAAGTTCAAGTTCAAGAATCAAGTTCAAGCTCAAGAACGAAGAATAAATCAAAATTCAAGGAGTACGAGTTCAAATCAAAGCTCGTGCTAGTTGAATTCAAGATCATCGTTCGTGACAACAACTACATATTCAAGATCAAGCTCAAAGGCCGTTGGATTTATTTACTATTGGAAAGAAGAATAAGATGACTCATAAAGATTGTACACTCATATTATTTGAAATCAAATAATATGATTGTTGTAATATCTTTCGGTCTTAATTTTATTTTCTTGACCCAAATTTATTGTCTACAGTTACATTTGACATTAATATTTTATTACCTAATAATGTTAGACAACTCTTGTCATGATTTTCGTAATCGAGAAAAATATTCATCATTTTTGTCATAGCAATCATTTTCATTTTCTTAAGCTAACTATTTTTATTGTCTTAATGATTAGCTACGAAATTTTATCAGAGCAATAAATTTCTGGCTAGATTATTCTGTAATGACAAATAATTATAGCTATTAAGCCAACTATCGTCATATTTTTAGCACTTGATGCAAAAATATTTATCTAGCTATAATATTTTATTTTAAATATTTTATTATAGTTAAAAATTTACTTTTGCTACAGTTACTTTCCGTTCGTAGCAAAAACGAACAATTACCTACAATATTATGTCATAACAATAAATACGTGATAATATCATTTACTTATTGCCATAAATTTTTTATAGTTTGGAGCAAATGTATTTCTTTAGATATAATATTTTATTTTAAATAATTTATTGTGGCTAAAAGGTTACTATTGGTATAATAACGTTTAATGCGTGGCTAAAACGTATGAATTAGCTACCCAATTTATTGTGGCAATAAATTTGTAGCTATTTAGGCAATTATTGCTATGATTGTTAGCAACTATAGCAAGAATAAGGAATTAGCTTTCGTAATTGAGATTTCGTAGTTAAAAATACATTATGTTGTAGTGCGCACCATGAATAACAACCACTTAGACCACCCATCACCTCAAAAGGAGAAGAATAAACAAAAGAACTAACGTAAGAATTGTTCACTAGCAAGCGTGAGATGTCAAAGAGAAGAAGAGATGACCATGAATGGTGTTGAGAAATGACAATGAATATCACTTTTGCTTCTAATCCTGAAAATATATGAAGGAATCAAAGCTGATTTGCACGAATGCATGTATTCATGTACTTGTATCCGACACCCTTCGTTTGTATATCAATATTTTTTTTTTTTTTTTTTTAGTAAATACACTACTAGCTTATTCACCTAGTAGCTGTTATATGTTATAAATTCCAAATTGGGTCAAAGTTACACACCGTTCAATTGAAACACAAACAATACTACAAAGAAATCCAAAGGCTAATGCTACCAAATACAATATAGCAGTAGTAAAATGAAAGATGAGAAGTACAAAGTTAGAAATTTGAAACGTACAATTGTTATGACGACAATGAATTCACACACCAATTGCAAATAGTTTGTTGTAGCACCTACAAAGTTCTCACCAGGTGCCATTTGTTGCAATCCAAAGGAGTAGATATGTATAAACTTACTAGTTGTAAAACAAAGTTCGGACATTTTCACTTTGGGGCCGAAGAACTGAAATTCCAGCTTCAATGTTCGTGGATAGTACAGGAGTATGAGGTTGTTTTGAGTGCGACATATTTTATAGCGGCTTATTTCCCTTAACCAAACAGTTAAAACCAACAGTCGATCCCTGAACATGCCAAGCATTTCCTTTCCAGTAATCTAGGAAGTTCCAGTGAAAGGATATGTCCCAACTTTTTGCAACTGTTGTATTCCTGAAGCTGCCTTATTGAAGTGCTGTTGTAAGTTGTTGTACAACCCCCAGAATATGCATGGTAACATGCTAATACCACTGGGAAGTTGAACGTCAACAAACAAACAGAAAGCATCTTCAAAATCAGACCTTTAACAATAAGGTTTTGTGCATATACAGTACAGCCTGATCAAGCTGTGAAATGTTGGTCTGTTATTGCATTTGTCGAAGCATTGTTGCACTGTTAGCGTCAATGAGCACTTATGCATTTGGGCTGCAGAAATCAAAAAGCAGTGGAGGTTCCCATCGCTGAGATTCTGTAGATGCCTCAAATGTATGAGCTTATCTCTGGAACCTTGACGAATTTGAATAAGAATAGAAGTTGATCTCCAGATTTGTTGTTTCCACTGCACGCTGCCACTCGAACCAACTTTGATTGCTCTCCAGATGATCTCCAGTTCTGTTGTTTCCAATGCACACTGCCACGTTTGTATATCAATATGAGGACGTCGATTGACATTTTTTTTTGTTGGTTGTTTTTAAACGAGTAACAATTAAATTTGTACTCGATTTAAAGGATATGTGATTTAATTTAACATGAATGATCTAAGAACAACTAATAATTAAGTTAAAGAGAAATAAAACAATCAAACCAAACGTGATGGAACAATTAAGCCAAGCTTTAAGTTGAACGCTGAACCGGTTCTCGAGATGGGCTCGGTTGCAATTAAAGAAATGAGTAGCTGAAGAACAATTTGAACAATAGCTAGAAGATAAAAATAAACTTTATTGCTTTGATATACGTGCCAATAGTTGTTCAAAAATGAAAAGGTTCTCCCCTTTATATAGTAGGGGAGTTTCAATCCAAGTACAAATCTAAATTAGGTAAAAATCTTTTTCTTCCAGTAAATTATGATACGCAGTTGATATTGGGCGAGATTTGTGCCGTAATATCCGGTATGGCAGATATTTCGACCCCTTGTTTGTCCTCTTTAACCGTCTTCTCTTTAGCCTTGATTCTTCGCTTTGCTCGAACTCAATTCTTCCCATGTTTGGTCATGTTCGATTCTTGGCGCACCATTCGTCCATAATCTATAAAAGAAATTTAATAGGCAGGAGACAACTCAAGTAGTAAAGCTATAGCATGGTGTGAACCTAAGTCTACCCAGACATAACATGAATCTAGCTATGCACGGACTCCTGTCACCTTGTGCGTACGTAGCCCCCGCAATGAGTAACACATAACAATTACATCACCTAGGGGTAGTTTCCCCCTCACAGGGTTAGACAGGAGATTTACCTCGCTCCGAAGTTCCAAAACCGGCTCCAAGGCCTCTCTAACACCTCAAACCAAAGCCCGTCGATCCAAAACTATTCAAAAAACGTGAAAACCAGTCAAAATATGTTCTAATACCCATAATTAATCAATTTTACACAATTCCCAACTCCGTTAGAAAAGTCTACAAAATCAACCATCGGGCCCACGTGCCCGGATTTTGAAAATTTTTGAACATAAACATTACCCATAGCCTTACGAACTCAAATATATAACTTATTCCCAATTCCATGTCCAACTTCGTAGTCAAAATTCAAAAATACCAATTTCTAGGTTTTTCTTCAGAATCCCAAATTTCTATTAATTTTCATGTTTAAATCTATATATAAACCAAGTATTCAACTTGTAATAGGTGGGAGTCACTTACCTTGTGATGAGTGACAAAGAAGCTCCTCTAAAATCGCCCCTAGCTCGGCTCCCATGGAAGATTTGAGATAAAATGAGCCAAAACCCGTTTTTGCAAATTTATACACTGCCCAGACGACCCTATTTCGCGTTGGTGTGAACCGCCTTGCATTCGCGAAGGCCAAATGCCACTGCCCCAAAATTCCTCTTCGTGTTCGCAGCACCTACGCCGCGTTTGCGAAGCCTCAAACCCCTTTCCTTTCGCGTTCGCAGTCCATGAGCCGCGTTCGGGAAGGCCAACCTGATCCAGGCCCAGCTCCCCCTTTCTTTCTACGTGTTTGCGATCGCCCCTTCACGTTCATGTAGGTTCCTCAGGCCCTTCTCCGCATTCGCGACCCCTGTGTCGCGATCGCGATGAACAAAAATCAACCACCCAAAAACCCTTCTTCGCAAACGTGGGACTCCCTTCACGTTCGCGAAGGACAAAACCCGAACCAGCAACAGCAACAGCCAAAACAACCAGAATTGGTCTGAAACACACCCGAGGCCTTCCGGACCCCGTCCAATCATACCAACCAGTCCCAATACATAACACGAACCTGCTCGAGGCCTAAGATCACATCAAACAACATAATAACCACGAATCGCACCCCAATTCAAGCTTTATGAACTTTAGAACTTCAAACTTCTATATTCGACGTTGAAACCTATCAAATCAAGTCCTATTGATCTCAAATTTTGCACACAAGTCCTAATTGACATTACGGACCCACTCCCACTTTCGGAATCGGAATCCGACCCCGATATAAAAAGTTCACTCCTGGTCAAACTTCCCAAAAATCATCCCAAAATTTCCAACTTTCGCCAATTGACGCCGAAATGAACTACGGACTTCCAAATCAACGTATGGACACACTCCTAAGACCAAAATCACCATAGAATTATTTCTAGGCTCGGGATCCCAAACGGACATCGATAACATCAAAATCCATTTCAACCCAAACTTAGGAAATTCTTAAACCTTCAAAATGCCAACCTTCCGTAATAAGCGCCGAAATACTCTCGGGCCACCCGATACTCGACCCGAACATACGCCCAAGTCCGAAATCATCATACGAACATATTACAACCTTCAAATCCCGATTCTTAGGTCGTTTACTCAAAAGTCAAACCTTGGTTAACTCTTTCAATTTAAAGCTTCCGAAATTAGAATTTTCTTTCCAAATTAACTCCGAACGTCCCGAAATTCAATTCCGATCACGCGTACAAGTCATGATACCTGAAGGGAAGCTACTCAAGACCTCAAACAATTGAACGACGCGCCAGAGCTCAAAACGACCGGTCAGATCGTTACATTCTCCCCCACTTAAACATATGTTCATCCTCGAACGTGTTAGGAACTTTTCCGGAGTGATCCAAAATTATTGTTCAACACCTTGTGCACCTACCCGTGCCACAACAACCCAGTTGGGCACATTAGCTCGAGCCGGACTAAAGGTCCTTCCCTTTTACCTGGCCAATAAGACTTAGAATCAAATTCCAACTTCCGAATTTCTTTACAAGACCTAATTCTAACGTACGAAAACCGTACAATTCTCCACACGCTGAATCCACAAGTAATCATGCACCCATGCTGACATCATATAATGCACTACATAACTCATTTGCCCAAGGTAACCTCCTCCAAGCACAGCTGAAATTTCACTGACCCGGCACCCGAATCATACCTCATAACACATATAAGCCCGGTTTTCAATCCTCCAATACTGCCACGACAGAAGAGATGTGTAGAACTCACAACTACCTACCAAATCAACAAATCCTGGAGTCTCCCCTCCTGATAGGAACCATTACCTCATCCTGAATTGAATAATGATATTTGTTATTTAATATTCTTTATGTAGATCTAATTGCATTGATTTCAGGCCCAAAAACCTCGTCTCACCCAGTACAAACTGCTCAGGCAATAAGCCATCTCAAACACTGACCAAGATCCCATGTGACGCCATTAATGCGCCGACAAGCCACAACTTGAATATGATGTATAAAGACAAATAAACTCTGGAAAAGAACTACCCAGCCCACGTAACTAATCAAACAACCGAAAAGATGTTACGAATCTTTCTCAGAGGATGAGAAACAAAATGCACAAGAACAGATATAGGAAACCGTACTCAACATCTCGTTGTTGCAGCATGCAACCTGATCCACACATAATACCTTTGTGGCGCTCAACCCGATCTAAACAACATACCCGTGGCGGCGTGCCACCCGATCCACACATAACAATAAATAAGGAAATATCCATCAAGCCATAATGTTTAAACCTACGAAATACCCGAATATCGACCACAAGCACGCCAAGTGCAAAAATACAACTCTAGGGAGACGGATAGCGCCATACGCCACAAAACCCAAGAACGACTAAGGTGCGATAAATGACCTACATCTCGAGAGCCATCCTGCTCATATGACACTACAAGTTACAACGGGACCTCAACACATGTGTGAATAATCAAGCCGTCGCAATCCGGCACAACCCCCACAGTTCACAACCAAGGAATAGAGCGCCTTCCAGGCATAAACTCTCTCATTAACGATAGTATCGAAAAATCTCCGTACTTGGTTTCGACCTTTAATAATCAAGTGACTAGCATGTCACACTCATACAATTTCCCCGCGGGGTACACTCCCACGACCTTCCGCCCAGGTAGCTAAGTCCGCACATCCATACCACCAACTGTGACATTCTAATACCCATAATTAATCAATTTTAAACAATTTCCAACTCCGTTAGAAAAGTCTACAAAATCAACCATCGGGCCCACGTGCCCGGATTTTGAAATTTTTTTAACATAAACATTACCATAGCCTTATGAACTCAAATATATAACTTATTCCCAATTCCATATCCAATTTCGTGGTCAAAATTCAAAAATACCAATTTCTAGGTTTTTCTTCAAAATTCCCAAATTTTTACTAATTTTCATGTTTAAATCCCTATATAAACCAAGTGTTCAACTTGTAATAGGTGGGAATCACTTACCTTGTAATGGATGACAAAGAAGCTCCTCCAAAATCGCCCCTAGCTCGGCTCCCATGGAAGATTTGAGATAAAATGAGTCAAAACCCGTTTTTGCAAACCTATACACTGCCCAGGCGACCCTTCTTCGCGTTGGCGTGAAACGCCTCGCGAAGGCCAAATGCCACTGCCCCAAAATCCCTCTTCGTGTTCGCGTCACCTACACCGCGTTTGTGAAGCCTCAGACCCCTGCCCCTTCGCGTTCGCGGTCCATGACCCGCGCTCGCAAAGGCCAACCTGCCCCAGGCCCAGCTCCCTCTTTCCTTCTACGCGTTCGCGATCGCCCCTTCGCATTCGCGTAGGTTCCTCAGGCCCTTCTCCGCATTCGTGACCCCTGTGTCGCGTTCGCTATGAGCAAAAATCAACCGCCCAAAAACCCTTCTTCGCGAACGCGGGACTCCCTTTGCGTTCGCGAAGGACAAAACCAGAACCAGCAACAACAACAGCCAAAACAACCTTAATTGGTCTGACACCGCCCTGAAACACATCCGAGACCCTCCGGACCCCGTCCAATCACACCAACCAGTCCCAATACATAACACGAACCTGCTCGAGGCCTCAGATCACATCAAACAGCATCAAAACCACGAATTGTACCCCAATTCAAGCTTTATGAACTTTAGAACTTCAAACTTCTACATTCGACATTGAAACCTATCAAACCAAGTTCGATTGATCTCAAATTTTACACACAAGTCCTAATTGACATTATGGACCTACTCCCACTTTCGGAATCAGAACCCGACCCCGATATCAAAAAATTCACTCCCGGTCAAACTTCCCAAAAATCATCCAAATTTCCAACTTTCACCAATTGATGCCGAAACGACCTACGAACTTCCGAATTAACTTCCGGACACGCTACTAAGACCAAAATCACCATATGGAACTATTTTCAAGTTCGGGATCCCAAACGGACATCGATAACATCAAAATCCACTTCAACCCAAACTTAGGGAATTCATAAACCTTCAAAATGCCAACCTTCCATAATAAGCACTGAAATACTCCTGGGCCACTCGATACTCGACCCGAATATACGCTCAAGTCCGAAATCAGCATACGAATCTATTGGAACGTTCAAATCCCGCTTTGACAGGATACTATTTATAGTGTATTTAATTAGTTCCTCTAGTGTGGGAGAGACCATGCTTGACCAATAATTTGGCTACCATTCCTTTCTCCCTCGAAGTTGTTGGACGTTACATCTCATGCAAATTAAGTATTAAAACATATCCAACAGGCGGCTTGATTATTTAAGAAAATAGATTTAAAAAACTAACTAGTCGTTTTGCGATCCAGCATGTTTGATTTTCATATCTTCACCTCGTTCAAAATTCTTGTGCGTCTGGAAATAATTAGAATTTTGGAATATTAAAAGATACAAAGAGACACTCATTTTTCATGCATGCGAGTTCAAAAATTAAATAAAGCAAATGTTTTGGTCAATTATATCGTGTTTATTGAACCTCTCTGTCATTTCATGATTTTGTTAAAGTTTAACCCGAAAAAGTCAGCTGATTATCATCAGCAAAGAACCTATCCATTTTACTTGCATTAATTATTTACTTTTTAAGCCTTATCTAGCGATTATTTCATCACTTGAAGGGTAAGCAAATCAAACTGGAGAAACACGTTTGTAACTTAGGAATTTGTATTTAATGCACAGAATGGTTCTAGTAGAAATGAAAAAAGAAGAAGAAAGAGAATGACATCTGAAGTAGATTCTACTCAAAGCAAAAGAAATGTATATGGCGTTTTACTAATTTCAGATCATCACATTAATTAAGTCCTTTAAGTAAATTTATATGAATACATCAGAACGAATAGGGAATGAGACAAATACAAAGGCATATGACTTTGTAAACCTAACTTATCCTAAAAATTTATTTTTTTTGGTAATAAAAAACTTTTATTCATAATAGCAAACTTCAAAAGTGATTACAAAGGGAGATTCTCCTAGGTTACAAGGTACCTATTCCATCTCTTTCAAAGCAGTATAAACAAAAGGGGGGGCAAAAGATAAGTGAACAATC
The DNA here is from genome assembly GCA_002018475.1 of Nicotiana obtusifolia. Lineage (NCBI taxonomy): Eukaryota > Viridiplantae > Streptophyta > Magnoliopsida > Solanales > Solanaceae > Nicotiana > Nicotiana obtusifolia. Next base: position 97,306 of record MCJB01050463.1, read on the forward strand.
TTTCAAAGATATGGTTCGGGTCGAAATCGGATAATGCAAAAAATGGATAAATTATTCGACCTGGTCCATATTTAATATAGATAAAGTACGAGTTAACCGACGGATAATATGGATATCCATATTATCAATGACTTCTTGAAATAATCACTTTTGGGAGAATTCCTAGTCTCTCAAACTTGAGAAACTCCCAATTTGAGGCTTTATAAATGTAAAAATTACACCTATTAGTTAGTCATTAGTTGTCCATTGATTATCCATTTTCTAAATGAATAATATGGTTCTTATTCATATTTGACTCGTTTTTCAAAAAGTTCATTATTCAATCCATTTTTTAATGAATAATATGGGTGGATAATTATTTTCTTTTAACCATTCTACCGTAACTATTTCCAACTAAAGGTAATTATGCCTGGTGTTCTCTAGAGAAATAGCGAGTTTGAGTACTTCACTTAATCGAGAAATACGGAATAACGAAAATCTATCAACCTTGCTCGTAAAAGCCTAGATTTTATGAGATCTAATGCAAATGCTTACGTAGTACAATGGGTTCCCCTTATAATATATTTTTTCTATGAATGTGTTACGAGAGTATAAATTCTTTAACAATTAATGGGTAACATATCATGACTTTGTACTTGGAATTTCAACACGTTTTCTCATCTCATTTCCATATTTGATCATCCTAGTTTTCTACTCCTACAAATACCCTCTTCCATTCATTTATTGCTTAACTAACTTCATTTCCTCTCTTTCCTCAACAATATAATCCACTAATTAAGTAACAATTACATGGCAGTGGCCGCAACCACCGTGTCCGGGACGGAGCACAACCGCATTATGTGGCGGATGAGGTTGCACTCTGCACTTCGGACCGTGTTAGCGTATAGTATTATTGGCTGCTCCACTCTTTATGGACCACCTTGGTTAAGAAAATTGGCAGCATTTCCAGCATTCTCATATGTAACAGCTACTCTCATCACAAGCGACTCGACGTTAGGTGACACATTGAGTGGCTCATGGCATGCAATTCTCGCCACAGTTCAAACCATGCCGCTTTCCATGCTTGGCATATGGATAGCGGCCGATGGGTCCGATAGGCTATCACCGATCACTTCCGCCCTTGCACTGGCGCTAACTTCATTGCTGGTGTCTCTCATGGAGTGTACGCATTTTAGGTGCAAAAAGATTGCTTTTGGGCAGCTGGTGCTTGTGTTTGCTGATGGTGTTATTCGTGGAGTGCATACGAGTGCTGTTGTTCACCCTCTTCGTGTTGCATGGAGTACAGTCCTTGGGATCGTCGCTTCTCTTCTTGCTTTGTCACTTCCCTATCCGAGGCTAGCTTACTTTGAGGTTGGTTTTCTGAATGTATTATTATTATTATTATACTGTCTATAGTTGTTTAGCTTTTACATACTGACAGTCAAAAGAACTTTTGCTCTACTAAATCATTCTAGAGATAATTATGAACTGACATATTGTCAATAAAAAGTAAAATTAGTAATCTTAAAAATTAGACATGTTACCTGCTACGATAGGTCTAAATACGTTGATATTAGTGCTATTAGTATACAATCACTAAAATCCGTACTATTTTTATGTCCTATTCATGTGTATATGTGTGGCATAATGCAACAATCTTATTATTAGGAAGTCCAGAAATTGTATAGGACTAGAGGCCAGTAATTGATTTATTAGTTTGATAACTCATCAATCTTATGGAGTTCTTTTAGGTTTCAATCAGTTTAACATTTTCTACTGAGCTGTAAAGAAGTACTGATCTTTAAGCATGGCTGAAATTTCGTATCTGAATGTTGAAATCAATGAGCTTGTAACCTTATTTTCTTTTTGTTTTGTAAATCTATCAGGTCAGAAAACTACACCAATTATATGCTGAAAACTCAAAAGAGAGAATGGAAGTATATTCAAGGGCAATAATTTCCCAAGACAATCTCAATGCAGTTGAACTATTATCCAGTGCCAAGCTCCTTGCTCAAACAGGATCCAAGCTTCTCCAAAGCACCAAACTTTTGAAGGTAACAAATTTTTTTTGGACTTGATATATTTAACTTTTTAACTACTACTTATATATTTTTTCGCTTTGGATAAATATTATATTATATAATACCTCCTCCCTCTCTCACTAGGTTACATATTCAATCTCGGAAAGTGAGTATTTGTCCTCGAAAAGTATAAAAATACCATTTACAATTACCTATTATTCATTATTTTATGCTTCTTTTTGCAGGGAGGTTTAATGTGGGAAACACCTTGGCTGCGATTTTTCAAATGTTGTTCCGAAGTTCCCGGAGACAATGAACTCATAAACATGGAAACAACAATAAGAGGAATGGAAATCGCCCTAACTTCATGTCCTTCATTTTCCACTAGCCTGGTGACTGAAGAGTTAACGGGCGCGTTGCTACATACACCTGAGCAAATTGGTCGATTATCAGACCAATCTACTCATCAAGAAACAAAAGTAGACTTTCCCAATGAATTCCTTTTGATGAATAATGACACCATATCTCCGACTCAAACAAGCCTCCCTACATTTTTCTTTTTATCTTGTGCAAAAATGCTGCTCAATAATTCATCCCGGTCACTTCGCAAAGATTCCAAACCTAATGCAGAGGTTCATCCAAAAAGAGTGTGTCATAGCATTTGGATGAAAAGACCAAGAAAAGAAACATTGGTGTTTGCATTTAAGTGTTCCATTTCTTTAGGCCTAGCTATGTGGCTAGGCCTACTATTTGATAAAGAAAATGGTTTTTGGGCAGGCCTAACAGTAGCCAGTAGCTTAGCACAAGGCAAAATAGCAACATTTACTCTTGCTAATGCTCAGGCACAAGGAATTGCATTCGGATCAGTCTATGGGGTCCTCGGTTGCTCTGTCTTCAAAAGCATCGATAACTTAAAGTTCTTAGCCCTTCTCCCTTGGATTATTTTCAGCAGTTTTTTGAAAAATAGCCGGATTTATGGCCAAGCAGGTGGAATTTCAGCACTATTAGGAGCCGTCATGATCTTAGGACGTAAAAATTACGGCCCTCCTAATGAATTTGCCATCATAAGACTAACAGAAGCTTTTATTGGATTGTCTTGTTTCACTATGGTACACTTCTTATTCAATCCGAAACGAGCGGCCAATCTTGCAAAGAATCAATTATATTTCACAGTGGATATTCTCAAAGATTTCATGAACCAAATAGTGCAAAAAGAGCAGCCAGAATTGCTGGGATTAATGAAAAAACAGAGGAAATTAAAATCCCATATCCTGAATTTGCAAAAAATTTCTCATAATGCAGATGTGGAGCCTGATTTTTGGTTTCTTCCTTTTAATGCAACTTGCTACAAGAAGCTCCAAGGTTCTTTATCAAAAATGGCCGATTTATTTTACTTCATTGTCTATAATATCAACAGTATGTCACAAGATTTTCAAACCAGTGGTGTTGATAATTGGAAGGAGCTCCAAGAATGTATAAATGATGAATTGGAGCATTTGAAGGGAACTGCAATTCTGTCACTAACTTTTCTGGGCAATAAGCCTAGTTTGATCAAGTTGTTCCCAGATGATGATCTAGAGGAGAAAAGAATTAATGATCTTGAGGAGGGGAAATTACCAACATACCCCAAGTCAAGTAATTTGATTAAACAGAATAGTCAAAAAGGAGAAAGAGGATTAATTTTGTTTCTTGAGAGATCAAAAGAAGTGATTGACCGAATATTAAGTGGCCAAGGAAACGAGGAGCTAAAAGGAAAGTCAATTGTTTCATTGTATGCTCTGGGATTTTGTATAAGCAGCATGCAGAAAGAGATCAAAGATATTCAAATTGCAATCAAGGAATTATCACACTGGGAAAGTCCTTAAAACCCACAAGAATTTTGAGTACTAAAGTGCTGGAAATTTCTCAAAGTATCAAGCATAGCAGCAAAATTATACTCTTTTATATTTTTTATGTATATGTATCCTAAGCAGAAAGTTTGGATATAATTTTAATTGAAAGGTAGAGAAAGCATGTTAGAAGATTCATTTGTATAGTCAATTTTTTTAATCTAGCAGAATAATCAAGCCAAATAGGCTAAATTACATTGACTTTTCTCAATACTTCATCTTGCGTTCAGTCACTTAGCAAATTCTTACTAACTTTTAAAGCAAACTTCTTCTTTAGTAAATAATATATTACTCTGACGACTGACAGTACAGAAAAATTGTTTAAGAGAACGCTGTATCTTTTTTATCATTGTAAACCAGTTTTACATGTGCTCCCATATTTTGAGCCCCTACCTTGTTTGCCATATTTACCCCCCCTTTTTTCAATATTCCATTATTTTAGCAAGCAATAAATAAATTTTGATTTCTTTTAAATATATCATGCGTCAACGATTTTGGAAAGATGCCCGAAAGATATGAATCCCAGCATTCTAAAGAAGACTCTTTTTCTTATTTTATTACTAATCATAATTCATATATTAAAGGCTCTAATAACAAGTTCCATGTGTTTCAAAATTAATTGCAAATTACTCTGTCAAGACAACATACCAATGATTCATTACTATCAATACGGGAAAGCAAAGAATTCATAACATGTGTCTAAATTCTTAAAAAAGAAAATCTGACCCTATTTAGAAAACAAACTCGAGATGTTACTTCTTTTGTAAGTAATATACTTGCACATTAACCTATAAGAGAAATTGACATTGAAAGAGATTCTAGTTCGTAGTGATTATATCAAATTAACGTGGTTAACTGATTTAATAAAGTAAAAGAAATATATTAATTAGTCATGATTAAGTGAGAAAAATGTATTTGCGTGTCATACATCTATTAAATTGGCATAGAATTTCAGAATTTACACTTTTCCTAGTCACAAGTAGCGTCAACCAGGTTATTTTTAGAATTTGATTAAACAATAACCAAAAATAACATAAACAAGGGTCATTTACCAAAAAAGATTAGGATAGATTAGTAAATACTCCTTTATATATCCTTAACTAGGGTCTGAGATTCGAGTCTGTATTAGGAAGTGTTTTACCCTCAACGTGGGATTTCTGGCGTGAATTTAAATTTAGTCGAACTCCAATGCAAGTACTTGATACCGGGTTGGAAAAAAAGAAGAAGAAACAAGCGTCATTTTAGGGCTTTTTTCATTTTTGGCTTATGGATAAAAAATAATTACGAGGGCTAGCCTAAATATTCAATATATACACTGGTTATATATCTTACATGCACATATATGTATATTTATATATGTTATTTGTATATATATCTTAATATACAAAATATATACCTTTGCTTTTATCCCATATTTTTGTTGACAGGAAAAGCCGAAAAGGTACTATCTTAACCGTAATGTGTTCACAAATAGTAAATATGCTTAAAATTAAGGGGTAATCTTTCTGCCCGGAGCTTAACGGAATAGCAAAGACTTCCATTACAGTATCAAATTTCGTCAGACTTCACTTGTTCTGCTATATGAAATGTTCTTTAGATTACTAAACCTCACCGGTGAAATAAAACGATCTCAATGAAAACTAGGGTTTTTGTACTCTGTTTTCTGCTACTGTCTTCGAATTTCCGTTTTCTGCAAAGTGATGGCTCGAAAAAGAACAAATTTCGAGAACGAGAAGCCACTGATGATTCCCTCGCTTACCCCAATTTGTATGTTTCCATTCAAATTTCCATTTCCAGCTGTTTAATTGATTTTGACTTTGCATGAACCTCTTAATACTTTGTTCTGTTACCACTAATTTATGATACTTTAAGTCGGAAGAAATATTTTAAACTTTGTGCCGCATCAAACAACGCCATATAAATTGAGATTGAGATGGAGGGAGTATATAAGTTAAATTAGCATGTTAAACTCCTTGTCTAGTCAAACTTCCTAATAAAATTGGACGACGGAGGACAGGTGCGCACAAGCTAGTTCCTACACCACGGTTATTTAAAAAGAAGCACCTAAGCCTGTAGCCTAATAGTCAATCAAGTGGGTTGAAATCTCATGCTCAAATTCCAACGGAGGCAAAAACACTAGGTGATTTATTGCCATCTTTCCAAGCGGTTAGAATTTTCTGTGGGAGGTAGCCTTGGTGGTACATGTGCTAGTGGGAGGTAGCTGGTACCTCGTGGAATTTGTCGAGGTGCGCGCAAGCTTCCGAGATACCATAGTTAGAAAAAATAAAATGGGATGAAGAAAATACCATTGAAACATATTTCTTTGAGTTTCAACGGCTGATACACTATGGATAAAAACTGAAAAGATTTTAATATTGCTTTTGGTGCTTGTTGCTGGCAGAGATGAGGATGAATTGTTGAATACACAATGCCCTCAGCATTTGGAGCTAAGATGGCAGACAGAAGTTAGTTCTAGCGTATATGCATCACCTTTGATTGCTGATATTAACAGGTAATGTGATAAAAGCTTCTTTCTTCTGGTTGGTAAATAGTAATGTGTTTGCTTTTATACTGCCCGTGTGCGTGATGAGTATCTTAGGATGAATGTTGTGAGTGGTTTACTGTCGCAGACTACTTGTTTCCGAAGTGGTACTTCGACGAAATATTATCAAGAGAACAATAGCAAGAGAAAAAAAAGATGACTGACATGGAAGGAGTTATTTCATTATGATTAACAAAGTAGGTAACATATGTCCTAACATAAGTTTGTTGATGAAAATGGGTAGCTGTGAAAAGTTAAATGACTATTTAATCTCTGCGAAAAAGCAACAACAATCTTAGCTATGCATTAGATTCAACATAAACATGAAGTTGCTCAGTTTAGTTGAGGAGTATCATTCTATTGTTCTCTTTTTCCTAGATTTGTTCATTTTGGTTACGTTTCTGAATTTTAATTCAGTGATGGAAAGCTTGAGGTGGTAGTTCCCTCTTTTGTTCATTACTTGGAAGTTCTGGAAGGTTCTGATGGAGATAAAGTTCCAGGTATGATTTGTGGAAAACTAGTTATAAGAATAAATGCAAACTTATTTGATTGGCTAAAGAAGACCTCACATCGTGCTGGTATATAAGTTGAACACTAAGATTTAAATTTATAGACTATGAAACAACAAAACTTGTTTTAATATGAAGAGATGATCTATATGAATAATAATGAGGTTTGAGCAGGTTATATCTAAGTTGTACGTCATTTCTACTAATTTTATAATTTCACATCGTCAGGATGGCCAGCTTTCCATCAATCAACTGTTCATTCCACTCCTTTTCTATACGACATTGACAAGGATGGGGTGAGGGAGATAGGTTTGGCCACTTACAATGGTGAGGTGCTCTTTTTCAGGTATGGGTACAGCATATTTTCTAACTGTTCTCCTGTAGTTGAGGCATCTTTCTGCATTTAGCATGACCTTGTTAAATTTACATAGGGTCTCTGGATACTTGATGTCTGATAAATTGGAGATTCCTCGGCTGAGAGTTAAAAACGATTGGCATGTGGGTTTGAATCTGGACCCAGTAGACCGTTCTCATCCAGACGTCCATGATAACCAACTCATACAGGAGGCTGTCAAGGACTCCATAGCCCGTGTGTATTTCCTCTTACATTTGCTTTTCACAGTCACTTTGTTTCCTCTTAGTAATTCCTGCTTGTTTATGTTATGCTACCAAGCTAGCTCAGAATATGTAAATTTTAAAGGTGATGTGACACTTGTTATAGATCTACAGAGCCATGAGTTGGAAATTTTTCTTATGTTTTATGAGTTCACTCTTTTGTTACTCAGGTCCAGAATAGATTGCTGCTATATATTCTTGATTTTACATTACTGAATTAGGATCTTACTCAAATATTTCTGTTGTAATTTGATACCTTTGTCTATATTTTACTCAGTATTGGTGCACTTAATCCTATCTTGCCGCTCTTAACTTTTTCACAGAGATTTGACTTGCCAGTGGGGAAAAAGTGAAAAACTATGTTCCCTAAATAATTAGCTCAATATATCAAGGGAGATGCTCTTATTTGTTTTTGTTTTTACTTATTTGGTGATGTTATGCTCTCAGGATAACCTCTTTCTTTTAGAAGTGGAATGCTACATATTGACCTTCATCAATTGCATTTTATCTTAAATCATATCTTTAATTCAAACTCTTTTAGGTCACAATGCATCTACTCATGGAGGCAACCATTCAAAGTCTACTGCATCAGAAGTTAACACGGAAATGCATTCTATTCAAACAGAAGTCAACCATTATACATCTAATGCTTCAATATCTTTGCCATCAGAAGTTTCACCTAACACATCAAATTCATCTAATTTAGAGGACCAAAAGGGGAAGAATGATAGTCTAGCTGGTGCAGAAGTTAAAATGAATAACAAGAGCAATATTACTCTGAGTTCTGATAATGAGAAACTCAGCAATTTGGAGAATGGAACAAGTAAGGAGAGAAGGCTTCTTGAAGTTGATGTCTCGAGAAGATCGGAAGAAAGTGGTTCCAGATCCGAAGATGTTCGAGCTGCAACTGTAGAAAATGAAGAAGGTCTGGAAGCGGATGCTGACTCATCTTTTGAGTTATTCCGAGATAATGAGGAGCTGCCTAAAGATTATGATTATGACTATGATGATTACCTTGATGATGATGAAGAATGGATGGGTGAAGATTTTGAGGAAGCAGAACACGAGAAATTGGAGAATTATGTTCATATTGATGCTCATGTTTTATGTACTCCTGTAAGTCTCTCGGACAAAACAGCTTATTTGATACTTCATTGTCGTTAAGTGTGAGGTAACAAATATTAGTTTATGTCGTTGCTTCTATTAGGTCATTGCTGACATTGACAGTGATGGGGTGTCAGAGATGATTGTTGCAGTATCCTACTTCTTTGACCATGAGTAAGTTTTTTCACTATGGTGCTATTTTGGTTTTACATTGTTTTCTTGTTTCTCGGTTTCTGACTGAAGTCTCGGATGATTTCTTTACTCCTATATTGAAGTCCTTGAATTTTCCTTATATGGTATATGCTATTTAAGACTTGCAGAGCAATTTTTGGGGGCGAGACATCAAGCTTCCTCTTATCTGTGCCCTGTTAATTGCTTGTTTTCCCCCCTCTTTTTGGACATTTGTTGCTGCTATTAAATGGAAATTAGACTGCATTGTGTAATCTTGAAGTGAGCTTCTCGTTGATTGGATAATGACAACTCCTTCCAGAAAAGGATGTTTACTTGGGTATGTGGTGTAGAGCTAAAACATCAGCTTGGTTATATTGATAGTTTGTATTATACATTTCAGTTCTCATAACACAACTGCCAAACAAATATAGGAGTTGCAATTGTTCGAGTCAAGATCTTTTAATTAAATGCTATTTCTCTGAGGTCTATCTTTTTGATAGGAGCTTAGCTTTGAACTTCTTGATGTGCGTTACTGTATGAGCATATATATTTTTAAATGACTAAAATCTCCTGCTTTTTTCTTTATCAAGTAGATCCCCTTTACTTTCCTCCATTTAAGGTCTCTTTTAGTATTAGACAGCTGATTAAACTTTTGGAAGTCAATTGTGCACCCACAAAAAAAAATGATTGATCATAAATTTATAGGTACTACAACAATCAGGAGCGTTTGAAGGAACTTGGAGACATTGACATAGAAAAATATGTCGCTGGTGGTATTGTTGTTTTTAATCTAGAAACCAAGCAAGTTAAATGGACTGCACAGCTGGACCTAAGTACTGACAATGGGAACTTCCGTGGCTATATATACTCTTCTCCTACCGTGATTGATTTGGATGGTGATGGAAAATTGGACATTCTAGTTGGGACCTCTTATGGCTTGTTTTATGTGTTGGATCACAATGGTAATCCTCTGTTGAGGTCTTTTCTTCCTTGTTGCTTAATTTTTAATCGTGTTGCTGATGTCTGTCTTAAGTCGGTCAATCAATCAATCAACTATACCTCAATCCTGAAATTATTTGGCTTCAGCTACATGAATCCTATGTAGGGCACTAGGGGTGTCAAATAGGCGGGGTTGGACTAAATGCAGCCACGTTAAATGGGTTGAAGCAATAAATCGATTGGGCTATAAGTAATCCAAATGTTTGCTTGGGTCAAAATGAGCGGGTTAATTTGAGTTAAATAATGGGTTATAACCAACTCGTCGAACTCAAAAGCTTTTCTCATTTGTTTGTTATTTTATAATTTAATTAAGTACGGAATCGACCTAATAATATATCATGTCTATTTAAAATAAGCTAAACTCAAGAAATTTATTTTCTATGCTTTTATAAGTGCTCTTATGGATCAATTTCGACTACAAATGCAGCCCAAAAATGGCCCAAGCTTTTCGATAATTTTGGCATAGGCCCGCTAATGAACATATTAACAACCCAAAGCGTCCAAGTTTGGGCGGTTGGGCGGGTTATACTTTCCTGGGCTAAATTTGACACCCCTAATCCGATGTATCCTTTATTTTTGTCCATTTTGTTTTAATACTAAATAATTCAGATGAAATTATAACGGTTCTTTCCTATGTGATCTGAAATTACTGCCCCTCTTGAGAGACATGTTGGCTTAATAGCATGTCCTGTCATGGTAGTTGTGATGCTTTGTGTCATCTTAGAATGTAACTGCCTGCTATATTCCTCTTCGATTAAGCCTATGTGATTTGGAGTCACTAATAGTCGTCGATAGACCAAATAAGGTTTGGGGTTTCTCATAGTCAAATATACACCAAATATTAATTAATTGTGCAATCATCATTCTGTTGACCTCTCCTCTTGGACGGCCGTAAACGTGCCACGCTACGTGGCAAGTCAGGTTATGAAGTGTTATCCTCGTAATTCCTTTTTGTTGTGTCATCCTCTCAAATCTTTAGCTTGTTCTGGTTGATATTATTGTTCCTATCTTTGTACCATTTGGAGACTAAAGACCTTCTACATCAGGCAAAGTGAGGGACAAGTTTCCTCTCAAAATGGCTGAAATCCAAGGAGCAGTAGTTGCAGCTGATATCAATGACGATGGCAAGATTGAACTAGTTACCACAGATTCACATGGAAATGTTGCTGCTTGGACCGCACAGGGTACAGAAATTTGGGAAAAGCATCTCAAGAGCCTAGTTCCTCAGGGACCTACCATTGGTGATGTGGATGGAGATGGCCATACAGATGTTGTTGTCCCAACACTTTCAGGGAATATATATGTTCTGAATGGCAAGGATGGTTCATTTGTACATCCATATCCTTATAGGACTCATGGTAGAGTGATGAATCGAGTTCTTCTTGTTGATTTGAGCAAACATGGGGAGAAGAAAAAAGGGCTTACCATTGTCACGACGTCATTTGATGGTTATTTGTATCTCATAGACGGACCAACATCATGTGCTGATGTTGTAGATATTGGTGAAACTTCGTAAGACATACCCATACATTATTATTTTTTAATTTTATTTTTTTGTTTGTAATTTTAAGCAGAAACTTGTCTTGAGCAGCTAATATGTTTTCTGTTCGTCGCAGATACAGCATGGTCTTGGCTGACAATGTTGATGGCGGAGATGACCTTGATCTTATTGTAACAACCATGAATGGTAATGTCTTCTGTTTCTCCACGTCTGCTCCACATCATCCCCTCAAAGTAAGTGAGAAATTCAGTCAGTTTTTGCTTAAGTATTCGTGTTCTCTGCTTATTAACACGTTATGCACGCCAGGCTTGGAGATCTCCTAACCAAGAAAGAAACAATGCTGCTTACCGTAATGATCGTGAGGGGATCCATGCATCTCCATCTTCAAGAGCTTTCCGTGATGAAGAAGGCAAGAGCTTCTGGGTTGAAATAGAAATTGTTGATAAATACACATACCCTGGGTCTCAAGCTCCTTATAATGTCACGGTAAAAAGCTTTGACGTACTTGGTCTATCTCGCATACTATTAAAATCTCATCAGTTATTTCTTAATTCTTCATTGTGACACAGGTGAGCTTGTTAGTTCCTGGTAATTACCAAGGGGAACGAACTATCAAGCAAAATAAGATATTCGACCGTCCTGGAAAACATCGTATTATGCTTCCAACTGTTAGTGTGAGGACTGCTGGTACTGTATTGTTGGAGATGGTTGACAAGAACGGGCTATATTTCTCCAATGATTTCTCTCTAACATTCCATATGTATTATTATAAGCTATTGAAATGGTTTCTCGTACTCCCTATGCTGGGGATGTTTGGTGTGCTTGTAATCCTTCGTCCGCAGGAGGCCATGCCACTACCAACATTTTCGCGGAACACTGATTTGTGATGTTGCAATCACCTACATTACAACTAACTTGCCTCAGGTGCCAGAAATGAAGCGATCACTTCTCCGGACCTTGAGCTGAGAGGCAACTTCCCGATACTGAGTATGATCAATGGTTCAAATACGGCTGTTCAGAAAGTTTTTGTTATTGTCAACGGATGTATCGTGAAAAGTAGAGTACTTGAAAAAGGATTTGCCGTGATCAGACCTGAATCTCTGTATACAGTCAAGTCTCTGGTTTTTGTGGGGGTTAATCTTTGTGATCCTTTGAACACATCCTGTGAACTATTGAGATGTTCAGGGACCTGAATTTTGTGAAGTGAATATTTTCACGGTAAGAATGGTTGTGGACCTGTGATTGACCCATATTTCTGATGTACAAAGTTATTTACTAGTTGAGTGCTCATGTAGTGTTACTATTAAAACCAGCTTTACCAGTTGGTGCATACTTATGGGTTTATTTTTGCACCGTGCTGTCTCAAAATTTGTTGGCGACCAGTGGTGAAAGTAACCGAGAAAAGAAAGAACTCAAATTGATGGTATATTTTCTTGAAACAACAAAATCTTACTCTTATCAAGGATGGTGACAGAACGTTTACTGTGTAAAGAGAAATTTACATTGGTGACGTCGGGAAGTAAACTCTCACTTGTTATTACTGTATTTTTAGCTTTGCTCTGATTATCTTGTGATATTGAACGTGATTATCTCGTATTTACTATCGGTTGTTTCTTTTTCTTCAGTGTTCTTATTATCTTACTGTTGTTTAATTAATGCACACATACCGCTCAACTATAGTAAATACGCTCATTTAAACAGCCGGAGCAGTCACTTGTTATTACTGTATTTTTAGCTTTGCTCCGATTATTTTGTGAAATTGAACGTCATTATCTCGTATTTACTATCGGTTGTTTCTTTTGCTTCAGTGTTCTTATTATCTTGCTGTTGTTTAATAGATGTTTTACCACTCAACAATAGGAAATATGCTCATGTAAACAGCCTGGGCAGTCTGGTCTGTAAATGTAAAGTATTCAGCCATAGACCTAACCGGATATCGTTTGTGAAAAACAAATAAGTCTTTGGTAATAGCTCTAAGTCTAAATAGGATCCAGCCATATGCCTAACCGGATATTGTTTGGGGGGAAACAAAGCAACTTTCTGGGAATAGCTCTAAATCTATGTGAGCTTCAAATCATTTTGAATAATCAGCTAAGGATCTACTTGGGATAATTGAAAAATCCAGTAAGAAAGTATATATAATATATGCATAGAAAATAACCCTGTTGTATTATACTGAATAGTCGATTTGACTGGCTTTAGTAAAATGCCAAACTCCGAGTTCTTTCTTGGGATTCCTTTACGATACATGTATAAAGTGATCTAATCACGCTATGATTGGAATCCTACTAGTGATATCATAATATCATGGTATTAGCCTATAGCATTAACCTTATCTAGAGAGAGCATCATTAACCATAAACTACTCGGATCGCAAATCTTAGCTAATGATAAACTTAGGATTAAGACACTATTAGAACAAATTAAAATGGCTAGCTAAGCCACGTTTCAAGCTTTCTTGTCTTGAATTTCATGAATCGTCTTTATATTTTCCTAGCAGTTATATTGGTGTATTTGCAGGGGAAATAGTCATTTGAAATCAATCCGTCAAGTAAATAATGCACAGTGCTCTTGATTGTTAAACATCTAAGATATTGGTAAATGTGAAAGAGGTTTGATATTAAACATTTGAGGTTTTTCGTTGCTAGATTCTTCCTCACTCATTAATTTATGCATATTGTTTAGTAAGTGGGGTTGAAAGAAGACCATGATGCTTTCCTTTTTGCTCCCCCTTTTTATCTTTGAAATGATGTACTGCTCCTTTAATTTCATCCCATATTTATTCGCCTCTTCATTTATTTTGGACAATTTATTGGCGAGTATAAAAAAAGGAACATTGCATCAATGGTAAAATTATTGGGTTCGAGTCATAAAATCAGTCACATAAATTATTACGTCAGAGTATGCTGTCTACACCATAATCCTTTGAGATGTGGCCCTCCCCGGACCTTGCGTGCATGTGGGATGCTCCGTCGGGCCAATCACAGATCTATAGGTCTATATGTCTGGTTCGAGCCGTGTGATCTATAGATTAGATTCGAGCCGTAGAATCAGTCACATATTATTGCGCCAGAGTATGTACGTTGTCTACATCACACTCCTTTGCGATGTGACACTTCCCCATACCTTGCGTACATATGGGATGCTTCGCATGACTACCTTTTTTTGTATAGGCAAGTGCGAAACAAATTTGACAAATATGACCAATAATTAAGGGTGGGATTTCGGGCAGTTCGGATAGAATAAGAGAATTTCGATTTAGATTTTTGGTTTTCGGATTGAAGAAATGACAATCCAAATAAGTTTGGATTAGATCATATTTTTTAAGTTCGGTTCCGAATTAATCGGTTTAGATATTATGAATTTTCGATTTTGAGCATATAAGTTGAGATGTTTCTACTTTTTACAAAAATGAATATCCAAATGAAATACTCATGTTAAATTGAAAGTTCCTGATTCTTGCCGCAATCATCCAAATAAAGTATTCAAATAATGAAATTATTATTAAAAAAATACAACAGAGACATTAATACGGCCAATAAGAAGTAGCAATAGTAAAATCATGTCTAAAAGAATGTATTCTAACAGTAACTTAGTAATTAATATTGAATATATGAGATAATATCTAATTGGTAGGGTATTAAACTTATTACTATTGACATATGGATAATGGACTAAATATAAGTATAAAACTTCCGGATTTTCGGATATCCAAAAGTTCGAAGTACCAAATCCAATATCTAAAAATTTTAAAATTAAATCGAAAATCCAATCCGTAATCTGAAAATCCAAACCAAAAATTTTAAAAATTTAAATTTCGGTTTCGATTTCGAATTTGCCCAAACTATACCCACCTCTGCTTATAATTTCCAAAGTTTTCTTTTCTTAATTAGCCCTAATAAAAGGCCATACAAGAGGAGACGGGTAAGACAATCTGAAGCTAGAGTGGGTGGTCTATCTGAAATTTAAGGGTACTAACAAAAGAAGATTACTAATTATGAAACAGCATTATTTGACCTAATTATGAGTTCGACGAAATTTGTGGAAACTTTGATGCACGCCTGTGCAATTATTCCATCGGTTGTTATTATTTTGTTCATACCCCATATGAATCAAACTATAATATTACTAAACATATTTCAAACCCTTGGAATATAATTAGTGGGAAAATTTGGATCATACTGACAGTCACTAAGGTTTTAATTATTTTTCAGTAACTCTATCAACAATTGTTTTGTCTTTCGTCTTCATAATTTCCATCTCAATGGTCGAGCGGTGTCTTTATATCTTTTTAATTTTGTTAAAGAGCGGTGGGTATGCTCCTTACTTTTTCTGTTGGCTGAATTATTTCATTAGATCCTGTGTCCTCGATGTGATGTTTCAATAGTCTTTGATGTATAAATATTTATGTAAAAGCTTATTAAAATTCTAATAAATATTAAATTTGAACTCATAAATTTAATGGAAGAAGAATTATTAGGAGTATAATGTTAGGAGGGACCCAGAACAATCAAGGATGGAATTTTTGTCTGAAATTAATATTTGATCACCCTTTGAGGTATCATGGGATTTTTTTACTTAGGTTTAATTTGATTTATTCGAGCCAAACCAAACACAGAAAAGACAATCCTAAAGAGGAATGGGACATTAAGATAAGATCAGCAGCTGAGCCACAGAAAAATGTGAAAGCATTTGCCTGTTTATACAAGTACTTTGTTTTATTCTTCTTCTGTACTAGAAAATGGAAAAGGCAATAATATTGGTTGACGACAGGGGATCCACTTTACGCCGCATGCATTCCATGCACCAGCTTATTATACATTAGCAAAAAGCAATATACACACGTACACTAATGTAAATTATGTATTATTGGAATCTATCAAAACAAATAAGCTGATTAGTCTTTCCTTTTTATTATAACTGTTTGCAATTAGGTAATGAGATCTTTGTCCGTCTTAGTATTATTGTTCTTTTGTTTTATCTCTAAATAGAAGGCCAAAGCCTGCTCACTTAAACATTCGTATTTTTCTAGCTCCGTACGAGAAATGTATATTCCTCCCCCTAACACGCATTAGCATAGAAGTTCCTAAAACTTCTTCAGAAAGATAATATAAATTCTTTTCTTAATGATGTATATGAAAATGGTCATTTTACATTGAAGGAAAAAAGACCTCGTGTGTGTCGTTTAGCAAAGTTTAGTAGTCCCATATCCTCTCCGTTTCAAATTAGATGACACATTTAGCTTGTTGAAAGTCAAATTATATGAAGTTTGATTAATATTTTAATTTTTTTTATCATATTGACATGAAAAAAATTATAACTTATAGTATTTTTGTAAATAGTTTTTAAATATCTAAATTTTAATTTAAAATACTGAGTTAAAATCCAAATTAGCTTTAAAGTTTAGTTAAATTGACTCTCAATAAGTGACCTGTATAAGGTAAAATATGATATGTTAAGTGATTGCATAAGAGAGTGACATGTGGAGCCGAAAGCAGTGGATAGCTAAAACCGAAGGCAACTGTTCCATTTGCTACCGGAAAGAGTGATGCTCATAAAGATGCAATAAATGCCTGCCACCCGATAGCATTTAACGGAGAATATTCTACAGCATTTAGTACACTGCCCGTTACAAAGGATTTGTCATTCATGCCCATTGTTATACGTTCTTCAATGGCCCTCGTAATTGACATTAAAAAAGGGCATGATCTTAGGACCTTGTTCCCTAGGAGCAGCTATAAATAATGAGCTCTGTTATCATTGTAAAGGACACAAATTTTATGGCAAAAATACGCTGCAATCTATTTAAAGCTTTATACAACTTTATCCTCTTGCTTTTTGATTTGATCGTTGTTGTGCTCGGAAGCCCTGCTCCCGGAACTATTGTTTCTGATATTTCATTTTCATCTCAAGACTAAGTATTGCATATTTATTCAATTCTTTTATTATTTCAGGATTAAATTAATTCACTTGTCTAAAAACCACGTATAAATTCAATTATAGCGTTTTACGGGTAAATAGTTTGGCGCTCAACGTGGGTCCTAGTCAGTCGTGTAAGTAAGTTGATCCTTGCCTCTTTTGCTCACGTGTTTTGATTATCTGTTCTTAGAAAAAATCACAGAAAATGACAGATAAATGGTGTTAACAACACACACAATCTTGAGGCCCGAGGAGACCAGCCTCAGCATGGGGATTCAAGCAGTGATACCCGCAATGAAAAGAACGATGCCACGCCGGTCCACTGCAGACGGTGCTCGCGACACATTCGGGAGGCGACTCCTGATGATGCTGAAGAGGAACATGTTGCTGAAGCAGTAAGGGTCCTGCAGGAGCAACAAGAGGTCATTCTAGGCCATCTCACAATACAGGATAAGGTTATGACAGAACTAAAGAATGCATTATCGGGTGCTTTCAATAATGTGAATGGACGAGGTCCAGTTCCTCCTGGTGCTCCCCAAATCAAACAACGTAGAGGGTCGGAAACAACACTCCAGGGGCGAGTTCGACTTCGAGGGGGCAAGGGGAGAGGATCCGATCACAATAACGAGAGCGATCCCTTCAAAAGCGAGCTCTTACGATTTATGAAGGAAGTGAACGCTCGCATAGACTAAATCCCAGGTACACCACCAATGCTGAAAGGACCAGACTCAAAGAAGTATATTCAGTTACCATATAAATCAAGCACGACACCAGAATTGATCCCAAAGCGGTTAAAAATGCCTAACGTGCCGAAATACAATAGGACTTCGGACCCCTCAGGAGAATATTACCACCCATATAACGGCGATGAAGGGGAACGATTTAGCTCCTCGCGAGATTGAGTCTGTTTTGCTTAAGAAATTCGGGGAGACTCTCACGAGGGGAGCCTTGACGTGGTATTTACTGTTGCCCGAGCACTCTAATAGATTTCTTTGAGATGCTCACGAATTCTTTCATTAAGGCCCATGCCGGGACCAAAGGGGCAGGCCTGGAAGGCCGGCATATTCGAATTGCACAAGGAGAGTCCGAGTTGCGACTGGAATTCGTCACACTATTCCAAAAGGAAAGAATGTTGCTCCCAGCTATTCCGGATGAATGGGCGGCTCAAGCATTCACCAAGGGCTTGAATCCAAGAAGTTCTGATGCTTCCCAGAAATTGAAGGAAAGCTTGCTTGAGTTCCAAGCGACGACTTGGGCTGATGTCCACAACCGGTACAAGTTCAAGAAAAGGATTGAAGATGATCAGATTGGCTTTTCGGCATTGTCTAAAGGTCAGAAGAAGAATAAATAAAAATCAAAAGATGATTTCGACACAGATAGACGGTCTTCGAGGGGCCGATTCTTGCCTTACGAACGGGCCGAAGGATGCGGCAGAGGTCTCCGATCGGCAGACATGTTCGTCACCGACAGAAGAACTGATCACCGTCGGAGCAACAAATCATTGCAGTACAAAGAAACGTCAGGTTCTCGGGATCCTTCCTATCCCAGGCTATGAGAATACAACCTCAACGTCAGTGTAGTAGAGTTGGTATCAGCTATGAGGAACATCAAAGAAGCACGATTCCCGAAGCCGATGAGGTCCGATCACAGCCAGAAGGACCCTAATTTGTGGTGCGAATACCACGGGACTAATGGCCACCAGACTGGGAATTCCAACATTTGTGTGAAGAGGTGGCAACATTACTTAAAAATGGCCATCTCAGGAAATTCTTAAGTGACCAGGCCAAGAACAATTATGATTGCAACCGTGATAATGCGGAGCCCCTCATCAACATGATCTTCGGGGGGGGG
>MCJB01050463.1:120830-146335 GCA_002018475.1 Nicotiana obtusifolia
GGGGGGGGGGGGGATGATATGAGGATACAGCAACAATGACTGCCACGTCGACCGAAATAAAAAAATCGAAAACATAATTATATCATCGGTACAGGGGACTGCGCAACCAGCCCCATTGAAATAAGTTGTATAAGTTAGCCACAAGAAATGGCAATTTTTTTTTAGCATAACGAATGCTTATGTACTTTTTGAAAATGGAAGGAATAAAGTAAAGTCCTTTTATTTCTATCTTGTTTCTTGTTAGAACAATGAATTGATTTTGTCATTTGAAAGTTAAACAAGTACTTCAAATGCTAGTGCCATAATGAACAGGAGACGTCCTCTTCAAGAGCACCGTAAACATAAGAGGACCCTCTCATATAAAACCCTCACGACAAAGGGTTGATTTTGGAATAACTTATGCTCAAAATTCAAATGCTTTCGAGGAAAAATACACTCGAAAGCCTTGCATAATCAGACGCAAACAGTAAAACTTGCGCAAAATACTTAATCAAGAAAGAACGCAAAGATTAAAACTTGCATATGTGTTCAAACAAAAAAACAAAGAAAGACTCATGCAATACTTGAGCAAAAGATGTTTTCATTCACAATAAATGAAAAGCTAAACTGCTGCATCTCCGCAACCAAGAGGAATAAAAGCATGCACGTCCCCAAAGGAAGTTGGTAGATCCGTTGTTGACTCAATATCTTGACCCTCATCAGTTTGGCCTTCAATATCTTCTCCCTCCAACTCCTCTATAGTTCCTGAGGATTCGGAATCAGAACCAGAAGACCGGGAAGCATCAGGCCTTGCTGGGAGACCCCTTTTAGCAGTTGACTCTAGGTCACGGGCTTTAGCGATTTCGGCATCAAAATCAATGACACCCGCTTTAGCCTCTTCCAAGGTTTTTCTCCTCGTGCTGTACATAACATATATTTTTTCAACAACGAGGGAAGCCGCTCGGCTCTTGAGTTCTTTTTAAAGTTGGATAACCTCGGTAGAAAGGTTTTCCCGGGTGGATCTAATGGACTTGAGGCTAACGTCGAGTTCGCAAATAGTAGAGTTGAATATTCAATTATGCTCGATTGTCTTCTTATACTTATCCTCCAATTGGGAATATTTCACCCCCCAGCAGCAAGCTCTTTAGTTTTGGAGTTCAAGGCTGCTTCCAAGTTAGTCAATCTCTCAGCGGAGGCAGCCTCGCGATCGAATGCAGAAAGAACGACACTATGGACTTCAACCCATTTGGTCTTAGCCTCTTCAAATTGAAACCTCAATGGGGCAATCTCTTGTATATGGGTTTCCACTTCTTGCTCGCTTTTCTGCAAACGAGCCTCCAACACAATGGCCTCAACAGCTTTGGCTTCCAGTTCCGAGAGGCGAGCAGCAGTTTGGTCGCGCTCGGCCAAAAGTTGATCCCGCCCGGAGGTAAGTTCTTCTTTTTCCCAAATCAACCTCTGGAGGCCCTCGAAAGCAAGGAAATTGGCCTGCAAAACAAGAAAGGCGGACTCAAGATATTACTAAATCAAAGACAGGAGAAATGACAAAAGAAATGAAGAATGTGCAGCTGCAGCGATGTGCATGGCATTGTTCAACAAGCACTCTCCCAAGAGAGGTTGTATTCTTTTTTCAACCTTTTTCTGAAGCCATAGGCTTCAGATAGTTAGCAAGTTCCACCAGCCGAGATAGAAAATTGCATCTAGTGGAGACCGAGAGAGTAACGCTTCTCTTCCTTTGCGGATCTTCCGAGAGTGCTTCATAATTTACCCCAAATCCCCATAAATTGGGTACTGGAGGAGAGAAACATCCTCTTCTTGGACAGAGGCGGTCGGTGGAGATGATGTAGCAGTTGCTGGTGGAAGAATTGGTGAAGAAGAAGATGAAGCTGATGGTGTTGAAGGGTGAGAAGCAGCTGCAACAACGCACTGCTGGTTGTTGGTTGCTCGTCAACCGAAGACGGCAGGAACCCGATACTCAGCCCCACAATACCAGGCGCAGTAACTGGGATCCGAAAACGGGAGTTGGCATTTTCCACCATTTCATACTCCCCCAGAGCGCCGAGGAATCGTCCTCGGTTGGTGTAACTAACTCAACAGATTAAGCAGTCTGTTGAGTTGAGGAAGGTCGTCGTCTTCTATATAGAGAAGCTCCCTCCTTTCTAGCTTCTCCATCATCGTCAATCAACACGGTATCTATGGCCGGCCCGAGTGGAGGGCTCGTCACCACGACTTCCAGAGATGACTCGGGGGCGGCACTCTTCGCCCTCTTATTATTTCCCCCGGCCGCAGAGGAACTCCTTCTTTTTGGTTGCTTGTTCTCCGGACAAGGACTCCGAGAAGAAGAACTTGCACCAGAAGCATGCCCAGAGACGCTTGTCTGTGAAAAAGCCTTCTGCAGCAGCCTCGTCGCATCAACATGATCAGCCAAAACGTCCTCCTCGGGGACAACAATTGAGCCCTGGGGTAGACCTATATTCACCAAGAGAGAAGAATCAGACAACTTTCTCATAATAAAAGATAAGGACAAGATGAGTTCAACTTACCATGATTTTTGGCCTTCTACCCATATTTCAGGGACAACTCTTTCCACGTGCGGGTTTCTGGCATAGTGACGTCAAAAATTTTCTGAGCCCATTGGTCCAAACCCTCTACCCTAGGTGGAACCCACCGAGTCGCTGAGACAGGTAAAGGAAAGAAAGTTAATAATGACGAGGAATGGTCTTTAATAGAAGAAAAAGCGAACTATATACCTACGAGTGCGGTTCCACAATTTTGGGAAAGTCGGAGTCGAGGCCGGGGTGATTTCACTGGTGGAAACTGAAGCAAACCATTCCATTTATCCACGGTCGTTATCATCATCCATGCTGGATATCAATGCATGGTGCCCCCGCTTGCTGAAATTAATCACCCCCCTCCCCCAACAGAAGATCTTGAGGGGAATAAAGGTTCATCATGTGAGCTAGGGATATCTCCTCTCCCGTTTCTTGGCACAGGCGCGAAGGCAAGCAATCGTCTTCCAGACGGAGGGAATCACATGTGCCAAACATACTTGGTAGCAGAGGCAAAACTTTGCAATAATAAAGTCAAGCTCTCCACTTAGAGAAAATGTCCCCAAAGTGAAGGAATACGTATAGAAGTACGTAAAACCCTTCTTGGGTAAGGTTACTCGCCAAGTCAGGAGCAATAATGTCTAAATTCTGGCAATGACAATCTTCCTTCACAGCAGGAACACTGGAAGGACGGATGGAAGAAGGATATCCGCCAACGACCCTTGTCCGACGGCTAGCAGAAGGAAATTTCTCTTCGAAGTCTTTAGTTGTGACGAGACTTCTGGGGGTGATGGTGCTCACTGTAGGGGGAACGACCTCATCGGCTTTAATTTTGTTCTTTGAGGAACTGAGATTTTTTTTTGAAGAAGCCATTATATGTTAGAGAAGAAGGAAAAGCTTTTTATTATGAAGAGAATTAAAGAAAGGTTGAAGAACAAAGTGCAAATTGAATGAAGTGAGTTTGAGAGAGTTTGGAGAATTATGGAGTGTAAATAAAGGAGGCTGATGCGGATAAGTAAAGGTTTAGTTGGCTAAATTCGTGGCCATATTTACCTCGATAACCGGCAAACATTATGCTGAATCGTGCGATGACGCGTGTTTAGGGCATTAAATGTGGAAAGACGTGCGTCTAGTCCACCGTCAGTAGCTTTTCAAAGGGGGTTAGAGAAATTCCCGCCAAAAAAAATATTTCTACCAAATTCCTGGTGACACAAAGTTATGTCACCGGAAAGCAGGGAGACTATCTATGTAGGATAAAATATGATATGTTAAGTGATTGCATAAGAGAATGACACGTGGAACAGAAGGCAGAGGATAGCTAAAACCGAAGACAACTGTTCCATTTGTTACCGGAAAGAGTGATGCTCAAAAAGATACAATAAATGCCTACCACCCGGTAGCATTTAATGGAGAATATTCAGCAGCATTTAGTACACTGTCCGTTACAAAGAATTTGTCATTCATGCCCACAATTACACATTCTTCAATGGTCCTTATAATTGACATTAAAGAAGGGCATGATCCTATGATCTTGTTCCCTAGGTGCGCTGTAAATAGTGAGCTCTAATATCATTGTAAAGGACACGAATTTTCTGGCAAACTTACGCTGCAATCTATTCAAAGCTTTATACAACTTTATCCTCTTGCTTTTTGATTTCATCGTTTTTGTGCCCAGAAGCCCTGCTCCCGAAACTATTGTTTTTGCTATTTCATTTTCATTTCAAGGCTAAGTATTGTATATTTTTTTTTTTTTTTTTATTATTTCAGAATTAAATTAATTCACTTATTTCGAAATCACGTGTAATTCAACTGTACCGATTTACAGGTAAACATAAGGGTCATCTGAATTGAAATAGAGTATATTATAATCCAAAAGCTGAAAGGGCAAACAGAATTACTACTAGGAGTATACGAAATGTACAACCTGTTGCCTGCACCGTGTGCATGTCTCGTCATCCTCATGGACTTTATACGAGGAGGTTTCCTGCCTCTGGCTGTCTTTTGACATGACACTATAAATTGTAGAATGGAGTATATATTTATGATTTTAGCAGTTCTGAAAGTAAAGATTTATATATAAATTAATAATTGGCAACTTTAAAGTAAAGAGGGAAAACAAAATTTTATAAGAATAGAAATTTAATACACCGTTATATTTGAAAAATTATTTATATCTTAAAAGTTTACGTATAGTAACTGCTTAGAATTTAAGTTTGTAATTTAAGATTCCACATTTTTCCAACTTACAGTAAGCTATTCTCTAATCCAAAATCAATGAACAATCTTCATCAAAAAATTATATAGTATATATAAAAAATTGTACGATATATATTAAATCTAAAACACACTTAGCGAAAAATCCTAATTTCACCCTGCTGTATAATTAACCAAACCAAGTTGAGTCACTGATGATCATTCTCTCCCTGTCTATGCACAGATTGTTGGGACAGGTGGAACATAACAATCCACAAATGGCATAAGAATTTGGTTACCCGTGATAAAAACATCAACAATTAAGGGAGGAACTCAAAATTTTGGTGACATATAAAAGGACACTTTAAAAAGGAAAAGCCAGAAAAACAAAAGGAAACTCCAAAACCAAGAAAGAGAGAAAAAAAAGGCAGAGGTTTTAGTTAGTATAGACAAAAGGAAAAGCGAAGAAAGCGAAAAGAGATGTGTTTGATAGAATACTGGTGAGACATTTCTCTATACACATTCAGAAAGAGGAGAAAAAGAGAAACAGAGAGGACTTGAGCGTGATTTCTTACTTTTGCTTTTTCTCTCCAAAGGAATCTTTGAAAAATCAAAAGGTTCCTTCCCAAACACTACTAAAAGAAATACTTCCTTAAAAAAAATGTTTCTATGAAAAAAGAAAAAGAACTCAATGGAAAAAGTGAAGCTTTTGATTTGAGCACATGTAGGTTTGTGTAGCAATATTTAGTCCCAATTACAGTATGTGAAAAATTCTAGTTAATCAGGAGTAGGACAAATTAAATGGACATTATTTTACTGTAACTGAAACATAACTTATGAAACGACATTAAAAGGGAACAATAAATAATGAAAACTATTAAAGACATAAATATTCCTATGTAGAAAGCGAATGACCATGTGTGAGTATTCTACTATTCATTCCCTCTTTATTCTACTGTATCAGTTTGTTTGGACGGTTGTTACATGTGTTTTGTTATGTATCGTATTGTATTGTATTATTGTGATACCTTAGACAAATCTCACATTAACAAAACACATGAGAGATGTTGATATAAGTAAATAAGTCAGCCCAATAACTTAAAGTCGTGCGAGTCTAGGCCCAAAACGAACAATATTACTAGTGGGCTGGGCTGTTAAGATTATATTGTATTGTATTGTATTGTATATTATACTGTATTGTTCTGAAGAATATTTTTGATAATCGTTTGCAGTCGTTTCATGGTATCAAGTACCAACAATATGAAGAATAAACTTGTAATATTACAAAGAAAAAGTAGGGCATGAGGTAGAATTATTATATAAAAAGGTTGGATAAAAGATAAAATATGATTATTTAATAATAAGGAAAGGGCAAAATGAGAGAACAAAATAAGGTAACGATACTTTTCTTCGTTAAAGACAGATCGTATTTAAAGTAACAATACAATAAAATAGAATAGGTAACAACCATCCAAACAAGCCCCGAGTGAAAAGGGTAAATTTGACCTTAACTAGTAGTTGATATTAAGCAATTTTGCTGTTTGTTAGAGTATTGGTTTAATATATTTCACTCTTAATCATCTGAGAATAGTTTTAAACTATATTAAAATAAAAAAGAAAAAAATGTGGACATCTTTTTTCGTGGAATTCATCTATTTTGCACTGGAGCTCACTTATAACCAGTTGATAACAACGGGAGTGTAATGGTTGGTCAAACGGAGCATTAGAATAATGTAAAAAAAAAATAAAAATAATAAGATTAGGGAGGATACAGAAGTCATTACAGTGTTGAGTTTCCGTTAAGAAGTAAAGTGAAGGGAGAGAAGAGAGATTTTCATTTCATTATTCATTTTCTTTCTGCTTTAAATTCTGTCAATTAGTACATAACTAAAGTAGTAAATTAATTTCTCTTTCCCTTCAATTCTCTTCTTCTGTCTCTTTACTTGGCCGTTGTAAGAAGAGAAGCCAAATCTCTCAACAACAACAGCTTCATTCACAAATCACAATCACACACAGCATTTTGTTTCCTTTCTCACTTACTACTATTTACAGTAACATGAGCAGAGTGTGCATTGCACATTACCACCTGGTATGAATCCCACCACTACTGCTGACCCAACGCAACCACCGCCACCGCCACTGCCACCGCCGGCGCAGCCTCCTCGTTCCTCCTTCAGCTGTGACCGACACCCACATGAACAGTTCTCTGGATTTTGCCCTGAATGTCTCTGCGAACGCCTCACTACTTTAGATCCTTCTTCTTCTTCCTCTACTAATAATAACCCTTCTTCTTCTTCTTCTTCCTCTGTCCTCAAATCCCTTTTCTCCAAAACTTCTAAACCCACTTCATTTTTCCCCGAACTTCGCCGCACTAAGTCCTTTTCTGCTTCCAAAAACGAGGCGTTGAGCTTCTTGACTGGTTCTAATTGTGAGCCCCAACGTAAGTCCTGTGACGTTCGAGTTCGTAACACTCTCTGGTCCTTATTTTCCCTTGACGAAGACTCAAAAAAGACCTCCGCCCAAAACCCTCATTCTGAGAATACTGCTGATGCTCTTGTCAATAGACCCGTCCTCGAGTCTAAAGAAGAAGAGGAAGAGGAACAAGAAAACGATTACGTCAACCACAGAGATAACGGAAATGTGGTAAATGAAATAACTGAAGAGTCCCCTGTGGAAAACAGTTTTGCAGAAATTGTGGAAGAAGAAGTTGTGAATGGAGATATATTACTAAAACCGATGAAAGATCATATAGATCTCGATTCTTCGCAGGCGAAAAAGCAGACTTCAGGAGGAGGAAGGGACTTAAAGGAAATTGCAGGAAGCTTCTTGTCAGCTGCATCAGTATTCAGCAAGAAATGGCACAACTGGAGGCGAAAACAGAAGGCCAAAAAACGAAACAATGGTGACAACAACTCATCTACTACAATGTCATTGGAGAACCCCATTTCGAGGAGGAAATACAACAATAGGGACACTCAATCGGAAATTGCTGATTATTATGGATTCGGAAGAAGGTCCTGTGACACTGAACCTCGATTTTCTCTCGATATTGGGAGGATTAGTGTTGATGATCCTAGGTACTCTTTCGACGAGCCACGAGCTTCTTGCGATGCCCATTTCGTTGCAAGGAGCCTTCCAAGGATCATCCCGCCTATGGTTTCTGTGATAGAAGATGTGCCAGTCATTCATGTTCCACGGGCTGATGACCAAATTCCGGTGGAAGAGCCGCGTGTGTCAGTGAGCTGCAGCAATGAGGATGGTGGTGGTGATATGCCTGGAGGGTCTGTTCAGACTAGGGACTATTACTTGGATTCATCGTCGAGGCGGAGGAAGAGCCTTGATAGATCTAACTCAATTAGGAAAACAGCAGCTGCTGTAGTGGCAGAGATTGATGAGATGAAAGCAGGTTCCAATGCTAAAGTTCTGCCTGAGAGGGACTCGAATTCAAATTCAAATTCCAATTCTCTAAGGGATGATTTAACTGAGACTTTTGAATTGACAGGGTTTAAGGATAATGCTTCTGGGATTGGGATTGGGGAGCGTAAAGGGCCAAAAAAGTCGAAGAAGTGGGCGTGGAATATATTGGGTTTTATACATAGGAAAGGTAATGGGAACAAAGATGAGGAAGAGGACAGGTATAGTAGATCAAATGGGGTGGAGAGGTCATTTTCAGGATCTTGGCAAGACATAAGGAGGGAGACTAATGGTGATTTAAGAGGGGGTCTCAATAGGAATATGTTTAGAAGTAACAGCAGTGTTAGTTGGAGGAATTCAACTAATATTGGTGGTGGATCTTTTGGTAATGTGAGGAATCTTGGCATTGATACTAATGGTCATGGTAAAAAGAAAGATGATTTCGTATTGGAGAGGAATCGGAGTGCAAGGTATTCGCCTAACCTTATGGAGAATGGATTCTTGCGGTTCCATTTTGCTCCGATGAGAGGCAGCCGGAGAACTTTACCTGCACAAACTAGGCCAAATGGGAGGACCGTGCTTCGACTGTAGTGAGATCCAAGGTCCTTGGTGTTTCTTTTGATTAAAATGTTAATTTTGTCGCATTTGTTATTATATATCACTCGTGTTAATGTATTTTTTGACGATGCATTTGTCATCAGAATGGTTCTCGGATTTATTCTAATATATAACATGAAAAGTCTTTTCTTTGTCTCTAGTCCTTTCTTCTTCATGTCTATCTCATTTTTTTTTTTGTTTCATTCTCAATGAATTAGCTCCATGTCTTAGTTGAGTAGGATAACTATCTGTATATGCTTGTTTTGGAGTTGGTACTTTTTCTTCTTTTTTCTTTTTTGCTGATTAACTATGTTTGTTAAATCTTACCTCCTTAATTCCAAGTTCACCTTTGTATTCCATTTTCCTTTTTTACCATAGTTCCAAAAAAGAAAAATGGTGAATTAACTGTCATATTTGGCAGTAATGACAGCTAAGGATCTGTAATGTCACTTGATACCGGTTCATGGTGCTTCAGTTGTCTATTTATCTGTCTTCAAAATTTTATGTTTGAATCCTTTCTTCACATACTTAACCGCCAGGATATGGCAATCTGGCCCGTGATAATATGCTCATACTTGTTGTAATTATATCCTTGAAAACTTTTATATGAGAACCTGAAGATCCACCTCCATGAATCAACTACACTCAGCAGCAAAATCTGATTTGACTATCTTAGCAATGAACTGAATTAGCAAAAATTGACGGCTAACTTATTGAGATTCTGGATACGCAGAACTCCAAGTTATTTGGAGGTGTCGCATTTGATCATTATGATTCTGCCTAATAGGCGAGTTATACTTGCTCAGTCTCTAGATTCCTTGATTCAAGCCTTCACTTTACCTTAAAGATCTAATGATTGTTGCTTGTTGAGTTTATTATTGTGTGTTGGCCGTTGTCAATAACTCTTTGCAGAGTAGTCCTTGTCAAGGAAACAAAACATAGTGGATCACCCACCCAAAAGAAGAAAACAATAATGTGGTTGATCAAATGAACTGATAAGCATTTTGACTTTGTTAGTTTCTAGGTAAAAGCAAAGTCACATAGGCAATTTTCTGCTTAATATGATTTTATCGTTCCCTGTTTATACCTCATTGGAACTGACAATTATTTTTTTCTCCTCATTTTACTTCCTTCCAATCCAGGAATGCAATTTGAGGCTCTGGATGTACTACAAGTCTTGGTAAGACTAAGTCAGTTCTGTTTGAGGTTTTCGCTTGGACTTGTTATTAAGAGGCTCTATGGTAATTCAATCACATAAGTTTGGGAGTAATCCAATGTTCTTGGGTTGTTTTTGGAGAACTGATATTGACACTATATGGTTGTTACCTGCAAAACTTAGCTGAGAGTATTGGATGTCAAAGAATCAGATTGCTCATTTTGGAGAGACTGTAATCTACACAACACAGCTGAAGCTTCGAATGGAGATTGAGTAGAAAACCTGAATCTTTCTTCTTTCGACGTATAACGTATATATATATAAGTTTATCTGAATTGGTATATGTGGTGCCAAGCCTCAGTTCACAAGACATGAGTTTGGTCCATGGATAGCTTTACAGCTTTGAGGGGTTATTTCTTAACTTCAAAAGTTAATAAATTTGTGCATCTGTGGCAATGTGAAGTCTTACTAGAGTAGTGTTAATTTTCATGTTAGCTTGTCGTTCTCTCTTGAATCCTAATGGACTCTTCTGCAATGGTATCTAATATCTTGTATTTCCCAGCTATAACTAATGCCACACCTGCATATAATTTTTACCTGATTCTCAAGCAATTTATAGCAGTGTACAAGTGTAGCAATGTACAGTTAAGATTTTTTATTTCTTGAACAAAGTAAAAGTTTGGCCTGAGTTTTGAAGGGAAAACAGGACTTTGCAGCTATAGGCTACAGATGTGGATATTCTTTTAGTACATGTTTAATCTGTATCAAAAAGAAACAGTTACAGTATGAATATGACCTAAGCTTCAATCTCAGGGATTGTGTAATAATTTTGAAATTAAAGTATTACGACATATTCATGCACTGGCACGCTGCAATATTTTAGTTTTGAATTAGGTAAATATTGTAATTTCATCAGCTCTATGTTTATTTTTTAGAGAACATAAATGGACAAAGTAATGATTATATCTCAAGTAGTGAGGTGTTTTACTCATCTTAATGGGAAATCAAAGTAATCAAGCCCTCCATCTTCAAAAAATCTCTTGGTTAAAAGGTTCAATGATCAAAATATGCTAAGCCAAAAGTCAAAAAGTGACAAAATTAAAGAACAAAATTTTAACATGCCTCCCTCATACAATTCAATAGGAAGGAAAGATAAAATGAAAAAAAGATGTAACAGGAGAGGCTCGAAATCCTATGGCATGTCGACTTTTCTACCCATTAAAACCTCCTCTTTAGTGGAAATGGCTGGCAAAGATTTTCTTGAAGACATTAGGGATTTGCTCCCTTTTTCCATCAGCCACTAGGTATGTTATAGATGGGGTCCGCATAACACATGGAAATCTTTACTTCTCTCTTCCTTGACTTTTAATTTTTACTACGACTTCATTACAAGATGTTCCACTAGACATAGAATTCGTAAGAAAATTTATGGTCTATAAATAGGTTTGCAGTATATATTATCTCATCAAAATTAAAATAAAATGTATAAAGTTAAATTGTTCCTAAACGGACTAAAAGAAAAGAGTGTCAAATAAATTGAGAAAAATGAAATATTTATTTCATAGCTAGCAGAGGTAAGTCAAATACTGTTTATGTTACGTGCTTTAGTATTTGATCGAACATAAAATTTAAAATAGAAATGATTCCGAGGGACTCAAGAGCTTAAATAATATTGTCACACGTAATAGGTGGACAAGTGAATCGCTTGAAAAGATAAGAATAGTGGAAGTATACCATGTAGTGAAAAACATGTAAGCAACGGAGGCAATTTGGTCCGGTCTCAAATGAGTCGAGTAGAGCTGAGTTGTTCTTCAAATACTTGTATCTCCAAATTTGGAAACTTAAAACGTCTTAATTAAAGTTGTAGTTAAAAGGAGCCGATTTCGCACGGTGAAACAGTTGTTGTACTGGATGTGAGAGAGTAACTTGAAGTTCTTTTGCATGCCCATTTAAATGAAGCTGTAGAGGTGTTTGATGATATGTTTGACAGAGCGTTACGTTCGGAAGTGACCTGCTTCAGTGTTCTAGTTGATGGGATTTTCAAAAATAGTGATTCTTAAAGAACTAACGAGATTTGGTAGCGGTTGATAAGGGGGTCAAATGTGTTGCTAATTGGTTTCTAAAATGAGATAATCAGTGGTTTATGTCGGTTTGGCAAATTTAACGAGGAATTGGAGCTTTTGAGATAGGATAGAAAAAAGAGGATGTATGTGTTTTCTTGTAGTTCCTTGATTCATTTGTTGTGCGGACTGGCTATGTTAATGCGATTGAAAGGAAATCCATGCTCAACCCCAAACAAGAAGATTGAATTCACTTGATGTTGTGGTATATAGTGGTCGGTCGATGGCTGTTGTAAGGTTGGGAAGATTAGAAAGTGTTCTGAGTTGCGGGAGCTGATAGGAAGGAAAATCTGTAGCAGTCTTAGTAGTTACAAAATTAATGAGAGGTTGGTTTGAAAATCAAATGGTGGTTTGAGGGAGTTTCACTTTGAAGCTCTTAACTGAGAATGGTTCTGTACCTAATCCCACATCTTTTGGAAGTTTAATTCACGGGTTGTCTGAGAATGGGTATCTGGAAAAGGCTTTGATTTTGTTGAGATATGAAAATGATGGAGGAGAACTGCATTCTTTTGCAATTCATCTATCATAGGTGGATTATGCAGCGGAGGAAGCTTAGATGAAGCAATTGCATGCTGGATTTGATATCAAAATGGGGAAATAAACTGAGGATTTGATTCTCAGCTTACAATGACCTAATCGATGGTTTATTCAAGCATCTAAAATTGAAGATGCAATAAAATTTTCTGGTGAAATGAACACTAAGAATAGCTCGTCCACTGTTCTCATCTATAATATGCTGGTAGACTTTTATGCAAATCTGAAAGATTTGGTGATAGTAAAGGTCATGCTGCATAAAGGATGAAGCCAGACATATATCTCGTTGTTGGATCGTCAACTTGGTGAGCCAAGTCGTTTGCGATCTTACACACCCAATATGATAATGGTTATATAATTCATGTGCTTTGCTGATGGCAAACTTGGGTGTGTTTTATATCTGTTTCTGAACATGAGCTACTGGGACTGTAACCCAAATCGTGTCACTCATCAAACCCTTATGGAGTGGTTTAATAAAGCTAGAGATTGCAAAAGCCTAAGGACTTTCGCCTCTCATTTTAAATGGCAGTCTTTGACCAGATACCGTTTCTTACAATATTGTTCTTAAATGATGCCCTTAGCAGAAGATCCTTTCCTACTGTAGTTAGATGGTATATTCTTTTTAGAGTAGTTATCTCTGTGGTTGAGCTCCTACATGATTGTTTTGAAGTACGTGCTGATTGTGAGATGCCAATTTGTTCTAGAATAATGCGCTGACCAGGAAATCATCCCAAATGTGATTGCATGGAATACATGGAACATACTTGTTTGAGCTATAAGATGATGTTTTTCAAGTAAGAAACTTTAAGGTTTGAATTTCCTCATTGTTTATTAACCTAGGTTGCTTTCTTTTATGATTGAAAGGGAGCTTGACATAACTGATAAAGTTGCTGTCATGTGACCAAGAGGTCACGGGTTCGAGCCGTGGAAACAGCCTTTTGCAGAAACGTAAGATAAGGCTGAGTACAATAGATTCTTGTGGTCCGGTCCTTCCCTGAACCCCGCGCATAGCGAAAACTTAGTGCACCGGGCTGCCCGCTTTCTTTTAAGATTGTTTTGAGCTCTTTATGTAGTGAGAGAAACATTATTTCATGGTTGCAAGGTTGCCATTTTTATGCTTACTAGGACAAGTGATTTGTCTGACAATACCATGATTCCTGCCTTAAGATTTAAGGGAACTCTCCTTTCATCTCAGGAGATCATGTCAATTGCAAGTGAGCTATATTTGGTCAGAGTTATAATGTAACGATCATGCATGGGTTTCTGTTGTGTGCTTCCTGTTTCCTATAAACACTCCTAGATTCTGTTTCTGATACAGAGTTCGACATAATTTCCTTGCAATTTTCAGGTATTTGAGAATTTGACTGGACAACTGGACTTTAAAGACGCGTGGGCACCAAGTCATGGCACCAGATTTATGATCTCATATGGTGTATAGAATCTTGACTATAACTCCTCCCTCCTCCTGATGATAGGCCTACTGCTACTTTCTGTAGGAAAGTTTACTAAGTATTATTTTATCTAATTTTGTAGTTAGGGAGCTAATTATTTTTGTTCCCCTAATGACGGATATACTCTCTTCTAAAGATTTTCACTTGATTGATGTACCCTGAGTGTCTTCAATGGGGTAAGAATCTTTCCATCAATAGACTGTTACCTTACTTAAAAAAAATAATCTTTCCATCAATAGAACCTAGTTCCTCTTAGACTTGGGTGTGCTTCTCCAGATCATATCTACCATTTTTTTTCATTGTCAACACTAATTACTAATGAAATGCAGGAGATCCAACTTCTGAGGTCCTACGACTTCAGTATTCTCTGAACTTCAGCAAGCATCATTCGTTTGAATCGATATAAAGCATCAGATACACGTCCAATTTTTGGTGGCTACAGTGTTGTCACGAAACATGCATGATGCAAGATAAAATATGCCATGATATATCAGCCTCGAGTAATAAGATTTTATTCGGGGTTATAACTCATGCTACAGTACTCCCTGATAAGTTTTTTTTTTAATTGGGAAATAAGTAGGCTGCAGAACAGAGAGGATTTCACTTTTTTTCTTCTTTGAATATCTGTTTTCTCTCCAGTTCGGTTTCTAATAAAACACTCTGCTCGTAGATGACTTGAGAAAGCAAACACACCAAAATAATCCCGAGAACTGCACCTTTTCTCCAGTCAGAAGGTGAAGAGATGAAAACATCTGCAATCCCAACTACTACAAGGCCTATAAGTGCAAAGTAAATAGTTCTTCTAGTCTTGGACCCAGCACTTTCTCTACTAAGTTGCTTAATCTTCTCTATCTCATCCTTAGCTTTTGCTTTGTCCACGGGTCGTCTTTCCCTTAAATTCTTAAAGAAAAGCCCTTCATTTCTTTCCTCCTCCATTTGGCCTTCAAAATCTGCTAACTTCTTTTCATTCTCTTCTACCTCCTCTTTGTTCAACCCTACTGATTCTTCAAAAGCTTGCATCTGGTTCTCTATATTTTCCATTATCTGCTTCACAAAAACAAATAAAGAAGTGTGTTATTCAGAAATTAAGTTCAAATTCTACATTTTATATGCATTGCACATGCAGTGGCTTTGACAACAGACCCTTGCACCAGCTTCATCCAGTTCTTTGATGGCATTTTCACCAATTTGTTCCATCTCACAATTGGCTTCTTCAGCAAACTGTGTTAGATAGGCAGATCTCTCATCTAAGTATTCAGTTAAACGAACTTTTTGGGTTTGAAGCAGAACAATTGTGGCAAGCAATTCTTGCTGACGGGAATCTCCTTTACCATCTGAATCTGATTTTCTTGACTTGCACAAGGAAATGAAAGGCTTTTTCCTCCTAAAGTAGCATGTTCTGTTAATAGGAGCTTGTTGTGTAGGTTTTAAAGACGAGTGAATAGCTTTTAGATGGATCATTCTTTGAAATTTGCGCCAGTTTAGGTTAGGAAGAGAAGTGTGGAGACCAAAAGATTTTAGTGACTATGAGAGGAATGCAATGGAAGAGGTTTCTGAACCTCTGATTTGAATCACATTATCCAATTCATTTTGTTGAGAGAGAAGTGAATTTGTCATTATCTTGGGTGGTCCTTTGTGGCCTGTGGGCCTTAAAGAGAGAGTTTCAAGTTTATGAAATCCTCTCTTTCTTACTTCCTGAGTTTCTGATCTTAGATGGGAACTTTATGTTCCTTTTCCCCTTTTATTTGGGGTTACAAATATGTATGTTACAATAAAAGGAAGCTTTAATTCATCCTTCACAAAATTGTCTAAAATAATTGAACTTCAATTGGCTTTTTTTTTCTTCCTTCAAATGATTTCATAACAACCTTCGCTGCTCACCTACATGGCTAAATATGTTAATAAGTAAAGGCAATTTGGATTTATATTGTATAAACTTAGAAAAAATAGAATACTTTCATATCTTACTCAAATTCTTGCAAGTCTAATCAGTACCGGTGTCCTTGTTTTATTTCGTCACAGTAGTGTCGTTGTTGTTGGAATGAGTGGTGCCAGTGACTTTAGAACTTCCAACAAAAGTTAGATCATGGAAGGTGACGGTTTGGTGTTTACGAAGAATTATACATTTTGGATGTTATGATAAATAAATATCATAAGCTTACTTGGATTTACCTTAATTAGGTGACTGCTATAAATTATTCCGGTAATTATGAACATCAGTCACAATATTAGAATAACGTAAATAGTACCTAATTCTAGATGATGGGATCGCTCATATTTGTTTAATTCTCAAATCTATTATTTAAGTTTTTATCCAATTTATACCTTTATACTGTAATCTATATCTATATTTATACTATCTATCTATATCTATATCTATATTACTATAAAAGCATGAGTAATTTATATTAAATATTGAATAGCTAAAATAATTTTGATCGACTTTTATAACATTAAATATTTATATAATTTAAGAATATAATTATAAATAATCAAAGGCTGTAATTTTTTTTCCATTTAAGCTACACATACATACGTCGTGCCTACCATTGATTCTTCAAGGAACAACTGGAATGGGATTGAAACTTTTCTTCAAAAGGTTGATTTCTTTTGGGATTCTATCACAAATAATCTTAATGTTTAGAGGAAGTCAATGATTTTATACAAAGGGCTCCATTTGAAATTGATACCAGACGGAGATTGCTATTTGGATTTAAAGTTTTAAACCAGGTGTTTCAAGTATTAAAATGGAGAAATTATTCATACCAAGTGGTTTTTTTTTATAATTACTACTACACGGCGCTTTCCTGAGGTTCTTTGGAAAGGCAATTTAAGGCTAAGCAATCGATGTCAGTACGATTGTCGTCCGCCAACTGAGGTTCCCTCCGTACGCTAGACTAGATTGTCGGTGCCGTACGGGAAAATCAATGTCGTGAGCAACTGAGAACGTAGAGAGAATTGAGAAAGAAAGCTTTGATTGAATAAATGAAAGCTATTATAGAAAAGCTACGCGGTGTCGAGGGGGAGAGACACCAGTACAGAGAATTGTTTGCTTGCTAGAAAGTTTGAATGCTTGATCCCCCCTAATAATACTTAAAAAAAATAAACCAAAGTTACATGAGTTGACCTATGAAAGCTGTAAAGTGCATACTAAAAGAAAATAAAGTAAATCTATTCTAAATTTACAATGAAAAGGACTTAGTCTTCTACAAGGTAGAAACAAGTCCGTTTGCAGCAACTTTGTCATTAGGATCAGGGTCTGCGCGCGGCGCTGTGGGCATCCGCCTGTGGCTGGGCGCTGGCGCTGGTTATCAGTGGGGCGACAGAGGCGCCTGCGCGCTTGTCACGTGGAGCTGCCGAGATCACGGGACCGACCGTGGCGCTGAGTATTGGGAGGCTTGCCAGGACGCCACGAGGCGCGTCCAAGGTGTCATGGGGCATGGCTGGAAAGCCGCCCATGACATTCTCCCCCACATGAGTTGGCGACGTCCTCGGCGCCTTACTTGTAAGGTAATCATCAATTAGGCTCATGTAGGCTTTGAGGTTTATCCCCCTCTCCCAAGTATTCTCCTCTGCATCACATCCCTGCCATTTCACCAAGAACTTTTGGTGATCTTTCCTTGAGGCATGAATCACTCTATCATCAAGAATAGCTTCAGCACACCTTTTTCCGATTGAATTGGGGCCTCGAATACTGGGTATTGTGAGTTGGCTCCGTGAGGGATCCTCCATTTCTTCCCGAAAAGGTTTCAGGAGACTGACATGGAAGACGGGATGAATTTTCCACCAAGCAGGGGTATCCACCTGGTATGCAACTATCACAATGCGTCTTTCAATAGACAAGGGTCCAATATACTTTTGCAATAGGCGAGGGTCATGGACTCCCGCAAACAAGTACCTCTTTGGGATTTTGACCATCACTTTGTCTCCTACCTGATACTCAACAAAGCGACGATTTTGATCAGCATGCCTCTTCATCCGCTTTTGGGCTTTGACAAGATAGCTCCGCACTATCTCCAAATTTCGCTTCCATTCTCTTGAGAAGCTAGCGGCTCGAGGAGATTTTGCCATGTTTGGTGCATTCACAGTGTGTGGGAGTAGCGGTTGCTGTCTGGTAACAATTTCAAAAGCGCTCTTGTTGGTACTAGAGCTCTTTTGTGAATTGAAACACAGTTGAGCAGCATCCAAAAGCCTCACCTAGTTCTTTTGCGATCCAGTTACAAAGTGGCGAAGATATTCCTCCAACATGCCATTGAACCGTTCCGTCTGGCCATTAGATTGCGGATGAAAACTTAAACTGTGGCTTAATTTTGACCCAAGGAACTTAAAGAGTTGAGTCCAAAAGTTTCTAGTGAAGCGCGAGTTGCGATCACTAACGATATTTTTGGGCAGGCCCCAATATTTGACGACATGAGAGAGGAAGAGTCGAACAGTATCCTCTGCTGATATATACTGTGGGACTGCTATAAAGGTAGCATACTTGGAAAATCGATCCACCACAACCAAGATAGTTGTGAGATCCCCGACCTTGGGCAAGCCGGTGATGAAATCCAGGGAAACGCTTTTCCAAGGTCTCTTTGGGACAGCCAGTGGTTCCAAGAGTCCTGCTTGTGTTAGACGGTCCGATTTGTCCTTCTGGCATACTAGACAAGTCTTCACATACTGAGTGACATTATCATCCATTTGAGGCCAATAATATGCACGGCGAAGTAATGCCATGGTGCGTTCTTCACCAGGATGACCGGCCCACAAAGTGTCGTGGCATTTCGCCAGAAGGGTCCTTCGCAGATCTCCTCCTTTGGGAACATAAAGTCGGTTTCCTTTCACTTTCAAGAAACCATCCTCTGTGTAGAACTGGCGAGTCTTGCCTTGTTCTACCAAATTAACTAAATACTGTGCAGCAGGATCCTTGATGAGTAGACCCTGTATCTGGTCTTTTATGGTGGTGGCTACTTCGCTCCCCCTTAGGGTGGCGAGTGTGCACACTTATGCTAGATCCGCTCTCCGACTGAGTGCATCAGCAACTTGATTGGTCTTCCCACTGCGGTACTCCAAGTTGAAGTGAAATTCTGTTAGAAGTTCCTGCCACCTGGCCTGTCGACCATTCAGCTTCGGTTGAGTCAGGAAATGGCTAACAGTTGTATTATCTATCTTGACCACAAACGGGGTTCCCAGCAGATAATGCCTCCAAAGGCGTAGGCAATGGACTACAGCCAATAATTCCTTCTCGTGGGCGGCATAGCGCCGCTCTGCATCCTTCAGCTTCCGGCTCTCATATGCTACAGGATGCCCATCTTGTAGCAAGACTCCACCAAGTGCATAATCGGAGGCATCCGTTTGTACCTCGAATGGCTTGGACAAATCAGGGAGGGCCAAGATGTGGCTACTAGACATAGCTGCTTTTAAGGCGTTGAAGGCCTCCGCTCGCCTGGGTCCCCAATCCCAAGGCGTGATCTTCTTGAGAAGTTCTGTTAACGGTACTGCAATGAGAGAGTAATTCTTCACAAAACGGTGATAGAAGTTGCATAGGCCAAGGAACGCCCTCAAGGCGTGGACATCCTTAGGCGGCGGCCAATCTGTGATAGCCTGAATCTTCTGTTGGTCCATTTTGATCCGCCCTTCCTCAATGACATGCCCGAGGAAGTCGATATGTTTTTTAGCAAATGAGTATTTGGACAGCTTCGCATATAATTCGTGCTCCCGCAATCGTGTTAGGACCTTCCATAAGTGCTCTAGATGTTCCACCAGTGTCTGTCTATATACGACAATGTCGTCCAAGTAGACCACCACGAATTCGTCAATGTATTCCCGAAAGACTTGGTTCATCAGGGTGCAAAATATGGCTGGTGCATTAGTCAAGCCAAATGGCATCACTAGGAAGTCGTATGACCCATATCTTGTCACGCACGTCGTCTTGTGTTCATCGTCCTCTACGCTCCGAACTTGCCAATAACCTGTCTTCAGGTCTATTTTGGTGAACACCATCGCACCACCCAATCTGTCGAACAATTCTGCCATGAGTGGAATAAGATACTTGTTCTTCACAGTGATTTTGTTTAGAGCCCGATAATTGACACATAGCCGTAAACTCCAATCGTAGTTCTTTTGAAATAGCAACAGGGGACCTGTATGGGGACTTGGAGGGTACGATGATCCCTGTGTCTAGCATTTTTGTCAATTGTCTCCGAAGCTCGGCGAGTTCGGGTTGTGACATTCTGTAGGGCGCCCGGGCAGGTGGCTTCGCACCCGGCACCAACTCAATCTCATGGTCCACAGTACGCCTCCGCGGGAGTTGCTTTGGCATGTCTAGTGGCATGACATCTTCAAATTCCAGTAACAGCTCCTTCACGGGTGCAGGAAGAGGACCCGAGGAGCGTTCTATATCTTCAATGCAGAGGGTAGCCAAGAACGTAGGTTCATGTCTTTTGACCCCCTTCTTCAACTGCAAGGCCGAGATGTTTTCAGTGGCCATCTTCATGGGCATGCACGGGATGGTGCAGGGCTTGGCCCCATTTGTTCCCATCATCAGTAGCATGTCGGCATATGGCACGGGCATGGTGTTGGTTTGCCTCAGGAATTCCAACCCCACTATCAACTCGAAGTCGTCTATGACCACCACCCGCAGGTTGAATTTTCCTTCATAAGGACCAAGTTTCACTAGTACTTCTCTGGCTATTCCTCCAAATGGTTGAGGGGGTGAGTTGATAGCCTTGACACAACCTCTGCCCTTTTCTACAACTAGGACAAGGCGCTCTACCTGAGTCGAGGCCAAATAGTTGTGGGTTGCACCCGTGTCTATTATCGCCCGAATGGGTTTGCCATTTACCTTCATCTCGACGAACATTAAGGTTCGCTCCTGTTTAGGAGGGGTCCTTACATCCGCCTTCTTTTTCCCTTTCTTGTTGATTGGGCAGGGGTTCTTCTTCTTACGGA
The DNA here is from genome assembly GCA_002018475.1 of Nicotiana obtusifolia. Lineage (NCBI taxonomy): Eukaryota > Viridiplantae > Streptophyta > Magnoliopsida > Solanales > Solanaceae > Nicotiana > Nicotiana obtusifolia. The sequence goes on from MCJB01050463.1 coordinate 141,757, forward strand.
TACCAGCACTGGTCCCCGCTAAGGCTTCAAAAAAAGAGCCAAAAATTGCATTGAAGGCACCTACCGGCTCGGTCTGGTCCGCATCATTAGATTCGTCATCCGTCCCATCATTAACAGCTTGATAGGCATTCATCTGTGCATATGGGTACTCATTATTCCAATGTGGTCTGCCACAATGACGACATCCTGAAGGGGGTTTCCTCTTCCGATCGTTGTTGTTAGATGCAGTGCTAGTACTGCCTGAGGAGGGAGCCTTAGATTTGGTTGCACTCCGATCTCCTCCACTTCTGCTTGGGCCACCAGTATTCGGGTGGCCCCTTTTGTATCCTCATTTGACAGGCTGTTGAGACCTATCCGTCCGAGCTTCCACTTGATAATCCCCAAGGCCTTCCGCTGCTTGGATCGCCTTAGGTAATGTGTCTACCCTTTGTCTTTGGAGTTCCATACGGGCATAGGGTTTCAACCCTTCCAGGAAAGTGAAGAGTTTGTCTTTGTCCCCCATGTCACGTATGCTCAGCATGAGTACAGAGAATTCTCGCACGTAGTCCCGCACTGATTTGGTCTGACAGAACTCCCATAGTTTCCTCCTTGCATTATACTCAACATTTTCGGGGAACGTATGGTGGCCTTTAGTTCCGCTCATGTGTCGAGAGTATCTTCACTGGCCCTAATGGCCTCGTATTTCACCCGCCACCAAAGTTTAGCATCACCCTGAAGATACATGGCAGCAGTTGCCACCTTCTTAGCTTCTTCTAGGCCTCCCACGGCATCGAAGTACTGTTCGATGTCGAAGATGAAGTTTTTCACTTCTTTGGCATTTCGAGCACCACTCTATGGCTTTGGCTCGGGAATTTTCAGTTTCTGTGTTGTGGGGGCGATCACAGCACCCCCGGTTTGGTTCCCGCTTCCTCGAAGCAGGCCTTTTAAAGCCGCATTGACAACGTTAAGCTGGCCTGTCAAGTTGTCTATGGTTTGTTGCATGGCAGTCACCCTGTCTGCTTTTTGTGCCCTGTGGGCTAAATCTTTGGCACGCTCCTGCTGGAGGCCCTCAAATTTTCCAAAAATTTCGGCTGCCTCTGTGGCTGCTTTTGCCGGTCTCCATCAGAGTCCCGTCTGATGTTTTCTATGTCAAATTCGGCCTGGTGCATTCTGCGATCCAGGTCGTCCAACCTTTGCACTAGGCTGGTCTTTAGGTCAGGCACCGTTTCCACGATGGGCCGTAATGCGTCAACCGTCTCCTCAAGGGTCGCGATGCGATCCTCATGATTCACCATGGTCAAAAATGATGGTAATTGCAATGTTATCCCTCGTCCAATGTCGAGCCTAGGCTCTGATACCAACTATTACGCGGCGCCTTCCTGAGGTTCTTTGGAAGGGCAACGTAAGGCTAAGCAATCGATGTCAGTACGATTGTCGTCCGCCAGCTGAGGTTCCCTCCGTACGCTAGACTAGATTGTCGGTGCCGTACAGGAAAACCAATGTCGTGAGCAACTGAGAACAGTAGAGAGAATTGAGAAAGAAAGCTTTGATTGAATAAATGAAAGCTATTACAGAAAAGCTACACGGTGTCGAGGGGGAGAGACACCAGTACAGAGATTTGTTTGCTTGCTAGAAAGTTTGAATGCTTGATCCCCCCTAATAATGCTTAAAAAAAAAAAAACCTAAGTTACATGAGTTGACCTATGAAAGCTGTAAATGCATACTAAAAGAAAATAAAGTAAATCTATTTTAAATTTACAATGAAAAGGACTAAGTCTTTTACTAGGTAGAAACAAGTCCGTTTGCAGCAACTTTGTCATTAGGATCAGGGTCCGCGCGCGGCGCTATGGGCATCTGCCTGTGGCTGGGCGCTGGCGCTAGTTAGTGGGGCGAAAGAGGCGCCTGCGCGCTTGTCACTTGGAGCTGCCGAGATCACGGGGCCGACCGTGACTGAGGCTTGCTAGGATGCCACGAAACGCGTCCAAGGGGTCATGGGGCATGACAGGAAAACCGCCTATGACATTACTTATGAAAATAATATCAAGAAGTGGTCGTCAATTTGTTGCCTCCACCATACTTCGTCACGTTTTATACTCAAATATTTTACCGCACAATGACGGCAAGATTTATAGCACTTCTCTTTGAAATTGTTCTTGCAAAGAGGAAACTTGGCACCTAATTATTCATTTCTTTCTTTACTTTTGGTTTTCTTACTCATCATAAATATTACTTAACGGCAGATTATTGTTTTAAATCTTTTAATGATGTAGAAACTTAGACTTTCATTAATTTTGTTATTTTAGACAAATAGTATAACAAGGCCACAATAAATAATTAGTGCTCTGTGTTTTTTAAAGCATCATCAATCTTATTTTGATAGAGTACTACAAGCACCAACGTAAAGAGTATCATATCTACTACTCCAATTTTCTCTCTCTAATGACAGTTAATATTAGAATAGCGGGTATAATCATGAATCAATTGAATTTTATCTATCTTTTCTTTTGTGGTTTCTAACCTTTTCAATGGATTTTGTTGAGATAATGAAGTCCTGAGTGTTTACAAAATTATGAGTTCTATCACTACAACTTTAAGTTAGAAAAATATGAGGCCTTCTGTATCCTACAAAAAATCAAAGTAATTCATACAAATATTCATAAAAAGAGGACACAAGTGTCATTAGGAGGAAGAGTTGTATTAGAAGAAATACTTATCCAAGAAACATGAATTTGAATTGGGGAAGGAATTAGCACGCCCAAATATCAAGAGAACATGTCCAAGAGTTACATTGAAGACTTACGTGTAACACATGTCTATCTATCAATCTATCTATTTATATTTATATCTATATTTATTTATATTCATATATTATTATAAAAGCATGAATGCCCTAAATGTTAAACGACTAAAATATTCCTGAAATATTGATGGCTTTTTATCTCTTTAGGCCATTTTATCAAGTTTCGGACATTAATATATTTTTATTTTTATAAATAAGATAACTATATTAAAAATTATAAAATAACATAAATGCATATCAAAGGAAGGATCAAAGGATCACATTTGCAACGTACAATCAAGATTAGATAACGTGGAAGAAATTAAAATTCATTGTCATTAGGCTTCAATTATTTTTCAGAGTGATAATTTCATGTTGAAAAAAATTGTAATTCACTAGGATTATCTAATATTTTGAACACTCAGGTAAACTAGCTAGACATTAAATTCCTTAAAGTGAAGCTCCACAGACTAAGTCCACATAATATCGTTAAACAATAGTAAATTATTCGCCCAGTGACTCAAATTAATTAACACAAGGATTCATAAGTTTAATGAAAATACCCTACTTTATTAATCTACCTCAAGTGCATGATCAACCGTAGATCTACGATAGTTGTCCAAGACTTTAGAAGTTTTTCAATTATATATCTCTTGTCATTATGAAACTCTCGAAAACTTTGAACAAAATGTCTACTATCATATGTGCTTTATTATTAAAGAAAAAATAATACAGTTTTAGGTTGATAGCTGACAGCAAGCAAACAAATATATGTTAAAGGTGTTGGAGTTACGACTCTTCTGTCGACCCTTGTCTATCCTGCGGATGTCAAGCCCGGCCGAGGTTGCATTTTTAATATCATAAATTACATGAGACTAATTCTTTTTCGATAATAAGTTTATTCACATATCTTGTGTTAACTATTAGGTGTGTTTACGTGCGAGACACGTACATAAAGACTAGTACTATATTAAAAGCACGAAGGCACTATTGAAATATCGTTCGTCTTTTTTACCCCTCATAAGTATATTCTGTGTTGGATATAATTGTAATGGTAATCACTAATTTTATTTTGGTGGGAAAAAAATCAAAACTATTTATTCTCTTCATTTATTTTGGTTTACCGTGCTGTAGGTTTTTCACTTTTTAGAATTAGGATTCTTTAGTGCCGTAGGGCTTTTACTTAGATTTAGTATTCCTTAGATTTTGTTTAGGATTCTTTACTCCTTTAGATTTAAGATTCTTTTATTACCAATGTTATTTTTGCTTAAAGATTCTTTAAGTTGGAGGTTTTCGATTTTTTTTTTTTTAAGAATTCACATTAGGGTTTTTAGAATATGTATACGGCAGTTTAATTTGGTGTATCTAATCATAGCAATGTTATCAACCACTCTAATTTATTGTACAAATTTTAATTTGGTGCAGTACGTTTACACACCAATACAATAAGCATTCTTATATTAATTCTTTGGTTGTGTTCCCTTGTTTCAGGATTAAACAATCATTGACGTAGGAAATAGTAGTACCTATTTCTTGAGGTAATTTATTTTTCTCAATTATATGAATTCTTTCTCAAAGATTAATTCCATGTGTCAATCTCAATGAAGATTAGAGTTCAACATATTGTAAAGTTGTGTATGTGAAAGGTATTACAACAATGGTTCTCATAGTCAAATTTTGTTTTAAAAAAGAATTTGGCTTGACAAAAATTAGAACCAACTGGTCGTCACAAGTTGAACTTACAATGGCTTTACACTAGTTGAATGTCCTACCTTCGTATTGGAGAGCTCTTGTAATTTTTTTTTTTTTTTTTTTTTTTTT